>MNCI01000456.1:0-20248 GCA_015680685.1 Gnetum montanum | reverse complement strand
TGTTGTGTGTGCAGATGGCGATCATACAAACAATGGACTGGGCTTGGAGGAAGCACTCAGGATGGATTGGAACTGGAGCATTTATAAAATGAGCAAGTCTGGTGGTGTGGCTATGGATAAACAACAAAAGGTGCAATCTTAGCATTGGCTACAACACACTTCATTTTCTTTCTCTCTCTTTCTCTACAAGCTGCTAAATAAAGGCTTGGATGTCATTTATGTACGAGTGTTCACCACAATGTTCATGAACACTAATGTTGTAATATGCTTATTGATCCATTCATTGGGCACATTGAGTCTATCATCCCATTCCACCATCAATTTTTAGTTAGTTAATAATCCCATACCTTCCCAATATTTTGTAAAGAAGTTGTTTCTCTTCTTCTATACTCAAGGACAATTTTTTCATTCAGTCGTGGGGGTATGATGAGAGTGGTTACTGTAGTAGTTACTCTAGTAATTATTCTAATTATTAGAGTGGTTACTCTAGCGGTTAATTTAGCAGTTATTCTAATTATTAGAGAGGTTCCTCCAGTGGTTATTTTAGCAGTTATTCTAATTAGAGTGGTTACTCTAATTATTAGAGTGGTTATTCTAATTATTAGAGTAGTTTCTCCCAAGTCCATAAATTATAGTGCCTAGGCACATAATTTGGAGGAAGTATTTTAGTAGTCAAGTAGTGAAACTCTTGTAGTATGTTTGAAAGTTAGAGTATTTTCCAAGTGCTTACAGTAGGAGGTCTAAGTGTGGATAGATCTTTATTTGGGCATTATGTACCTAAGCACCCCGTATGTACGAAAATAAAGACAAGCTCTTTTATTCATCCTTGCAGCACTTGAGATTTTTTTTCTTACACATTTATTTTATTTTATTTTCTTATACATTTATTTTATTTTATGCACTTTACGTTTCTATTATTAGCACAGTAATTCATTTTGATCAAATGAGAAAATCATTAAATTACACAAGCACGACCACTTCGAGCATGTGTGTAACGCTTGGTAACCCAATAACGATTAGCGTTTGGTAATCTTAACAATGTTGCACTGGTTTAGGATGTGTACAACAAGTGGGAACAGATGCTGGTGTTAGGATTAGTTAGAACTTAGTTAATGAGTAGTTAAGTTAAATTAGTCACTTAGTTACCTCTCTCCTTCCCTACTAGCACAAGACATAAAAACATAAAAGCTATAAAAATCATATGTCTCAAGCTTACTTAACCATACAATTGTGACATACAGGTAAGCTTGGAAAGACAATGATCAACCAACCCATCCTTGTTCGACAAGGGTGAATAAGCACTTAGTCCTTGGAATTTGACCAGATTGTGCGTGAAACACTCCTATTCATATGGTTGAGCATAGAGGTACCTTGGCACTCATCAATATGAAACTACTTGCACAAAATTAGGCATATCCTCTTATGTAGTTTTTTCAATATTATCTTCCACTATTATGATATATTATCTTTTATATTAATGTTCTTATCTTTTAATTATTTTTCTCAATGGTTTTTTTAAATAGAGGCTTTGAATGTCGAATAATTAAATTTGTTGAGTAATCTTGTTTCTTTTTAGTCACTAAATAGTCTTCCTATGTAAAAATAAAATTTGGCTAATAACTTGTGGTTTTGAAAATTTCATTGCATATCCCAATCACATTTTGATGGTCTTTGGAAGACCAAACTTCAATGTTTATTCCTTTCTCTAATAAGGTATTCAAGAAATTAGTCATTCTTGATCTTAGAAATGAGTACTCTTGTTTCTTTTTAGTTACTAAATAGTCTTCCTATGTAAAAATAAACTTTGGCTAATAGCTTGTGGTTTTGAAAATTTCCTTGCATATCCCAATCACATTTTGATGGTTTTTGGAAGACCAAACTTCAATGTCTATTCCTTTCTCTAATAAGGTATTCAAGAAATTAGTCATTCTTGATCTTAGAAAGGAGTACTTCAATCTTATATATAGATCATGTAGCCATTTAAATTCTTGTAATGTGGACTTAACAATTTCATGAACTTGTTTTAAAGCACACAATTTAAATCAAGAATAAGAAGTTGTTTTTTCCTTCCCTTATCTTTAAGCATGCCTCCATTTGAAATGAATTTCGTTAGTAAGTTATAAAAAATCTCTAAAAATGAGTTAAGAATTTTATGAACTAATTTTAAAAGCACATTGTTTAAATCAAGAATAACAAGTCATTATTGNAATTTTAAAAGCACATTGTTTAAATCAAGAATAACAAGTCATTATTTTCTTTTCTTATCTTCAAGCATGTCTTCATTCAAAATACATGCCATTGGTAACTCATAAAAAATCTCTAAAAATGAGTTAAATGTATAAAATTGTAATTACTATCAAAGTAATGAAGAATAAATGATAAAGAATGTGAACAACTTATATAGTGTGCAATTCTTAATGCATATAATCCAAATAAAACCATCTAAAATTAACAATTCCTTCATAGTAAATAATCTACCCATTTATGTACAACACTAGGGATGTTCAAAATATCCCATACATTTTTTTCTCATAGTAGACATCTCCCTTTGAGGGATTATCTATGTATTTAAGTATAAATACCTCATAGTTGAATATGTTAATTTGATAAGTTAAGTCAAACATAAATTATTAGATCCATATGTCCTTTACAAAATAATCTTGTTGATTAAATATTCAGGGTCAATTAATTTCAAAACTATCTCTCTATAAGTAAAATGAATTTCTTGCTTTTGTAATGGATCATAGTAGCATATTTCCTAGTGTTAGTGTTCTATATTAATTGTTAATAAAATTCAATGATAGTAATAATTTCCCAATAGGATGTTACATGGAAAGTGTGTAATTTTGTTATCTAAGATCACTCTCCTTCTCTCAAATAAATATGAAGTGTATTCCTCAAATAAAGCCCTATTATTTAGTTCTAGTTTCCTAATTTAGTAGTTATGAAGTAACTAAGATGCTAATAGATCAAACAAATAGTATGATCAACATACCCCATGCCTTAGCTCAATCACGTATGAATAATTATTAAAAAATAGTGTCTTCTAATTCTTCCTTGGCCTTATACTGACTAATTTGGTCTTTGTAATAACCTCATTATCCACATATAGTAGATCTACATCGAAAAATTTATTCGATAATGCTTTCTTGGCTATTTTTCTCTCATGGTTACCAAAAACATTATATTTTTCATCCACTTTTACTAGCAAAGTGGAAGTTAAAGTCTTCTGTTGTTGATCTCTAAATGATGTAACATCTCCTACAAGAAGTTATAGATAATGTTAATCAATAGGCATGAAATCGATATTATCTAAATAACAATAAGATCTTTTATTACTGTAAAATCAATGCTAATGGTACCTTTAGTTCCTTTATATTCACTAATTTAATTAATGATTTATAATGATATTAATTTGATTCAATTACATTAGTTGCATTTGTTAAATATTGTTATTTCAAATTAAGGAATGATTGCTATTCATCTTCCATCTAGTAAAGGATATGTATGTTACCTATGCAAAGCAAGATGTTAATGGTTTCTCTTCATGAAAATTTTTTATTCATTTTTTTGTCATAGAATTATTGTGATATGATTTGAGTGTTTGATGGGTTTGCTATTGTATAATAGTCATTCTATGATGACACAAGCAATTGACATTGTGTGATAGTCTTAAAAGTTTAAGTTTGCTATCTATGCTATTGGGTTGTGACATATGTCATTGTTTCCTAAGGCTTTTATTAATTCCAAATATTCTCCCATAGCATGGTTGTACTATGACTTTGAAGTTAGTAGTTAAACATCACTATTAAAACTTTTTAAAAAACTACTATTCAATTTCCATTAGTCAAAGCTAATGAATGTTACATGTACAAATCAACAAAATGAAACATTTTTTTGTATGTGCTCCTCATCATAGCATAATGGTGATATGATATGTGTGGCCATTAGTTTCTTTATAGTTGTCTATTACTTTTATGAATTCACAAGCATTTGACATAGCATGTTAGTATCAATAGTTCAAGTTTTCTACCATTGAGTGGTTTTGCTATGAAATATATCATGATTTTCTACATCTATTGTTAATTACTAGTTTGCTAGCATAGCACTGTATAGTTATGACATGAAAGTTTGTAGTTGTTGTACCTACTTTGGATTTTTGGTATAATTTGGAGACCTCAGTATATTTTATGACTTTTTAGTACTTAAGACCATCTTTAGTAGTCCAAATTTAACATCCAGGATTATCTATACCATATTTTTTAGATTTCTATCTCTAGATTACCAAACATAACATTTCACATCATTAACAATGTCATATTAACTCTTCTTCTAGTTTCGTCATCCAATGTTACCTCCAACGTTGATTCTATATTTAAATTTTGATGTCTAGTATTAGATCTACTTTTGACATCTGATGTCAAGGTCACCTTTTTAACATTTCAAATCTTTGACATCCAATGTTGATCTTGCATTCAATCTCTAATGTTAGCTTTCATATCTATATGTTGATTCTCCTATTTAGAAGCTTCCAAAATCAACTAGAAGATTCTATGGATCCCACTACATCATTTCTACATGATCTACAAGGTATTTTCTAGTTATAAATAGGAGGATATGCCTAAAAAAATTGGATTGGCTTTTTTAACTTTCAATTGATGTTTTCAGCTAGCATTTTCTGGACTCTTTAGGTTTTTCTCTTTGCTACTTAGCGTAGTTAGAATTCCAACACTTAGCAATTTGGAAAACCTCTTCCAAAGACTTTGCCTCCATGCAAAATTACTACACACACACACACACACTCTCTCTCTCTCTTTCTCTATTGATGCATTGTATTCCCTTTGTGTTGTCCTCCTAACACATGAAGAAATCACTTGGAATTGGGGCAATGCACCAATATGATCCTCCCCTCTATTTTATTAGTTGCTAGATCTACCATTATTCCTAATAAATGTGCATCAAGTTTATGCATCAAAGAAAGAATAGGGTAACACAGCTCCTCAGCAGATACTATTGATCCTTGGTACATATCTTAGAACATCTTTTCGTAGGTTCCTAATTTCCACTTTTGCTATAATCTAGGATTTTTTCTTTAAGTTTTTTGTGCCTAGCATCATTCAACAAATCTAAATTTCTATTTTCTTGCGTTTGTCCTTGGTTTAACATTTTAATGGATTACATTTGTCCTACTTTATGTCTTGTTTCTAATTGCTCTTATTTACCAATCACATGCTATGATTCTCTTTATATAGATTTTTATATGATCTCTATTTGTTTATTATTTGACTATTCCATGCATGTGTTTCTTTTTAGTTTTTAATTTTCTAATGTTTGATAGAAATGTTCAACTCATAGTGTCAAATCTTTTCCATGATCCTCAAGTATCCTTTTGGTTTTAGGTACATTATTTGAAAGTTTATTTTTCTTGGACCATTAGGTGGTCATGAGATTACCTTACTCTATTTTATGTTAGGTTGTGTTGGATTCCGTTATTATGAAAATTCCTACTACAATATCTTTTTAGCGCTAGAAGGAGAACCTTCATAGAACTAAAGATTGTTTCTAGGATTCACTCTTTTNAAACCTTCATAGAACTAAAGATTGTTTCTAGGATTCACTCTTTGTTTAAGCTTTCTACAATTATGACATTTCTACATTTTCTTTCAAATTTTTATAATTTTGCTGAGTGTTGTTGATGTTTTGCATCAACACACTAATGTCACATCATTCTACCTATGACTCTAATGTTGTTTCTAGGTGTTCCTATTGTCTAACTCTTTTTGAAGTGCCATGTTAAAGCATTGACATCACATCATTTTTGTGTGATTTCAATGTTTCCTTTGAAATTGAAGTATTTCATCTTTTATTTCAAGTATGAACCTATTTTCAAGAACAAATTGACACATGGGTAATAATCCTATGAAGTCACATTACTTCTATAGTTGTTGTTATGGCATCATCATCAACTTCAAGCTTCTCTAAAATCTAGACATTGATGGAGTTGAGGAGAAAGTAAGGGTTATCAAGAAAATTAAGCTTAAAGAACTACAAAATAGCCAATATTAAAAAAGAGCTAGGCTATATCTTGACACATAACATGTTTAAGATCATAGCAAAGTATGAGTGTGCTAATGAGCTACCACCTTTTCTTCCCAACTTGGATCATCCAATTAAACTAGATGATGATGAAGCTAAGGAGATAGTTGAATTCATCATTGATGAGTAACAAGGGATCCTTATGCCCAACCATATGAATTTCAAGTGCTCATGTGAAATCTAGTTGAACTTCACAGGACTTAAGTTTCTAAGTACATTGGTTCAAGGAAGTGAAATCTAATTGAGACAATCATTGTCTTCTTAATTTCACTTGTGAGGTACAAATTTATGGTTAATTGCAATTGAGGTATATGATTTTTATCATTTTATGTTTTATAAGTTTAATCACCTAGAGCAAGAATAAAAGGTATAGTAATTAAACATATAGTTAATCTACTACCTAGCTAGCCTAACACAAGTACCCATTCCCACTCTTTGGACACATCCTAAATGCATATAGTGATTACGAAATGTTAAGCATTTCTAGATTACCAAGTGCTACATGTATGCTCGAAGTGGTCATGCTCATGTTCATTAACAAATGGAAATTAAATGCTTAATTAAAGTTCATTAAGGTAAAGTGCATGAATATAAAATGTATTAAAGGAAACATTAATCTATTCTCAATGTTGCAAGGATTATCAACAGGATCATCTTTATTTCCATCACATTGCTATGCTCAATAAAGATCCGTACACACTCAAACTCCTACTACAAGCACTTAAAAATATTCTAACTCTAGAATGGCTAAAATGCAAGAACTTCATTACTCTATGCAAAAACTAATAATGGAAACTATGTGTCGAAGCACTATATTTATAGGCCGACATACACCCCACAATATCAGATATTCAACATGGCATCTTGGGGTCCAATATCGAGGCTCTGATATGACATATATGATATCAGAGCATATTAAAACACAATTCATCATACCCCCACAATTGAATGAAAACTCGTCCTTGAGAGAACAAGAGGAGGAACAAGTTATAAAATATTGGATAGATATGGGATTATTGACTGACATATAGACTAACTCAGATAGAACAAACAAACTCTAAGTGCCTAAATGTATGGATTACAATCTTTTACAAAATTGAGTGTTCATGATAAAAGAAGTGAACACCCTGGACAAATTGACATCCAACTCCTCTTGCAACTAAAGAGTGAGGGAGAATATTTAATGATCATGCAGGGTCCTCATCACATGGTTTTGTTGCTTATTCATTGGTGAAGACAGTTGCTTCTAGTCCACACTTTCCACTACAATCACAATACAATCATGGATTAGTGTGTAGTGTGTACCATATAGCTTTTAAATATCTTATCTAGTAGGTAGTTACACCTGGCTAGGTTGTGATTACTATGGATTGATTCTTATAATAGTATTAGCAAAAAGGTTGAAAAAGAGGTGAAATAGATAAGCAGTTCATTAAATTTTGAAAAGTTTAAATGTAATGAAATGCTGGAGGAGGGTTTAAGAATTCACAATGATAAAAAGATGTTTTTACTAAAAAAAACATTATGAAGATGTGCCCAATTGGATGTCATTAATGAGGCATGCAAAAGGATTTGACTATGAGAATGTCTAAGGGTAAAGAACTAAATGAATCCAAGCAAAATATATGCAAGTGGGTCCTCTCCAAAGTAGGCACAAGCCTTTTATTACCCTTGCATAACTTCAAATCGAGGAGTTCATGGGTTCATGAATGATTAATGTTTATGAAAAGGTACATAGAAAAACCTGAGAGAAACTACCTAAGAATTTTGACACATCAAATCAAGACATTGAACAAAAACATGAAATCAACAATGAGGTGAGACATGGAAAGCATAGATGGATGAGAGAGAAAGAGTGGAATGGAGTTCTTGATTAAGATCACATGAAATCCCTTATGAATTTTGTGATTAAATGACCTAATAAAATCCATCTTTAGTTTAGACCAAAAACAACCACATTTAGTGACTTCACATCACCATTCTAAGATCAATCCATCCTCCTAAGACATAAGAGTGCTCCCACAGAACAACCATCATTCCTTATTAAAGAAGAAAAGAGAAGTAGGAAGTGAGGAAGGGCCTTAGTTAGAGGGGACCTTTAGGCATGAGTAACATGTATTTATAGTCCCATAACCAATTATTGTAGCCCATTTATTTTTTCTAAGGGGTGTGCTTTGAGTTCCCATCATTTTTTTGTGATGGGACCCACACCATGCAAAGACATATTCAACTTCCTATTATTGGTCGATACAGAATGGTAAGAAATTCATGAAAATACACATGCACCAAAGTAAGTAGAAAGGCACAAAGAATATTGAATTTCTTTGAAGTCACACCTTGTTCAAACCTTTGAATCCTTTTCAAATCTGAAAAATACCAAATTCACAAGTTTGTTAAAGTTTTATTAATGAAAAAGGGATCTCATACTTCAAGAACAAGAAAAACCATAGAGTTTGTGGATGGGTGGATGTAATGGACTCACTACCTATTTCAAGAGAAAGAAACCATGTCCTAGTTATCTGTAAAAACATTTAAAGGTAGAATCTAGACACTAACAATCAAATATCTAGATAGCACATGCCCATATTAATCAAATACATTGTACCCAATTGGCAATAAGGTACATTATTATTAAAAAATAATAAGAAAATCACATCCAAAATAAAAGAAAATATAGAAGAAAGTGTAAAATATTTAATAAAAATAAAACATACCAATGATGTTGTAGAACAAACAATTTAAAAAATTAATAACATAAAACAAAAAGCTGTAATTTAAGCAATGTGTAAAATAAAAAGTTGTAAAAGTAACAATGTGTAAAATAAAAGCATGTAAAACAAAAAGATGAAAAACTAAGGAGTTGCTTATATAGTTAGCATGGATGGCCATCTCCCCCACGACTAAGTTGAAAGGAGGAGATTCGAAATATTGAGCGTGGTTGTCCATCCGATGACGTATTTTTTGCATTAGCTAGCTTAGGCTCATGAAAAGGTTTGACTTGTTGTATGTTGACTAGTTGTTTCTTATTTGGACTCTTAGGTTTGTAGATCATCATGGCCTTAGAACAAAAAGTTTCATAAATTAGATAAGGTCATTTCCACAATGTCTAGAACTTAGTTTGTTGAGGTACGTGTGTGGGGTTCTAGTAGAGAACCTTATCTCCTTGTTGAAATTTGACTTTTATAATTTTAAGGTCATGGCATTTTTTGTTAAATGCCTTGTGTAACTCGTTAGATAAAAGGGCCACCAATTGATATTCTTTTAGCAAGTTGAGATTCATTAATCTTTCTTTTTATGCTAGACTTAAGTCAAGGTGAAGGTCATAAGCCGTTGAAAGTGCATAGAGCTTAGATTGAATAGGAAGTGTTGGTAATTTCTCATACACTAACTCATAGGGGGAATAGCCTATAGGAAGTTTCCATGTTAAGTGACAAGCCAAAAGGGCATCACTAAGTTTCCTATATTTTCTAATAGTTCTTGTTAGAATATTTGTGATTTTCCTATTAGGAACCTTAGCTTGACCATTGGCTTCGGGATTGTAGGGTGTTGTTAGTTTATGTTCAACCCCCAAGCATTGCATAAGCTTTCAAAAGGTAGTGCCTATAAATAGGGTTCCATTATTAAAAATGAATGCATGTGGCACACCAAACCTATTTAGAACATTTTTTTGTACAAACTAAGCATCAGTAGAAGATGTACAATCAATGATGGATGCTGCTTCTGCCCATTTTGTACAATAGTTAGCAGTGACTATGATGTATGCCTTTTCATTTGACATGGAAGTGATGGGATCCCTGAAGTCAATGCCATAGGTGTTGAAGTATTCCAATGGTTGGATTCACTATTGAGATCCCTCCTTTTGAGAAATCATTCCACCATCTTGTTGGTAGTGTTCACAAGAGTGGACATATTAATGAGCATCCTTGAAGCTTGTTGGCCAATAATACCTTGCCATCATGATTTTAATGGTTGTACATCTCCTAGCATAGTGGCCCCACAAGGACCTTCATGAGAATCTTGAAGAATGTGTAGTTGAATAGCATCAAGGACACACCAAAAAACTAGGCCATTGATGCACACCTTGTAGAAATGTCCATTAATATCCATGAAGTGTTTTACTTGGTGATGAAATTGCTATTTCTTCTAGTGGTCCAACCCTTCTGGCATCTCTTGGGTAAGAAGATAGGTGAGAATGCCATCATATCATTTAGTCTCAATGGGAAATTGTTTAGTTATATTCTTGACAAAGATAATTTCATCAAGAAATAGATTAGATAGTGAGTTTTCCTTCTCTTTGTTGTTCCTTCACAACTGAGACAAGTGGTCAGTAACCTTTTGATCTACCATTGTAATATCAAATTCCTATAAGATCACCAACCACCCTATGACATGGGGGCTTACCATTAGCTTGTTCATCAAGAAGTAGATGGTGTTGTGGTCCATGTGCACAAACACTTTGTATTAAAGCACGTAATGCCTAAACTTCTCTAGAGCAAACACCATTACCATCAATTCTTTTTCTATGGTGGTGTAGTTTAGTTATGCATCCACAATGCTTTAGCTTGTGTAGTGGATGTAGTATGGATGTTTTTTGTCATCCATCTATGTAAGCATAGCCCCCAATGTGTAGTTTGATACATTTATCTTAACATGAAATGGTCTGGACCAATCTAGTGCTTGTAGAATTGGAGTTTCTACAAGTTTCTCCTTTAGTTGATGAAATGCTTTTTTACATTCTATGGTTTAGACAAATGGAACATCTTTCTTTGTCAGCGCAACCAAAAATTTTGTGATCCTAGAGAAATTCTCTATGAATCTTTGGTAGTAGCCAGTGTATCTAAGGAATGATCAAACATCTTTGACGATTTCTAGTTAGTAGGTTATTCCGTAGATGACCTTTATTGGTTTGGGGTCTACCTCAATTCCTACTTGTGATATTCTATGCCCTAATACAATGCCCTCATGGACCATCATATGACTCTATTTGTTTTAACACATCTCTTCAGTACTTGCTCAAGGTGGTCTAGGGCTTCCTTAAATGTGGCTCCATAGGTTGAGAAGTCATTCATGAAGACTTCCACACCACTACTAATATGCTCTTGGAAAATGCTAAGGGCCAAGCATTGGAATGTAGCAAGAGCATTACAAAGACCAAATGGCATCTTGCGATATGTAAAAGTCCCCTAAGGACTTGTGAATGCTGTCTTGGCTTAGTCCTCTAGTGTGATCTAGATTTGGTTATAGCCACTATAACCATCCAGAAAATTGTAAAAGCAATGTTCAGATATTGTGTCTAACACCTGATCAATGAATGGCAATAGAAAATGGTTCTTGAATGTTACCATATTTAGTAGCTAAAAATCATTTCAGACCCGTCACTTACTACCTTTCTTTGGTACAATCATGAGTGGACTAACCCACTTGCTATCTGCAATGGGATAAACAAACACCACTGTGAGGATTTTTTTGATTTCCTCCTTAATGATCTGCTTTAGTTTGGGGTTCAATTGCCTCTTAGCTTCATGGCCAGATCAATGTAGATATCATGCTAGCATATTCAAGGATCAATACTCATGAGTTTATGATATGACCAAGAAAAGGCTGCTAACCATTTTTCAACCACATTTAACAACATCTTTTTCTATTCTTGAGTAAGATTTGCATTGATTATGATCAACTTTCCATTTTTTAAGGACACATATTCCATGATGACTAGTAGAGTTTTTAATTCATGCAGATCTTGCTTGAAATTTTTAGGATTTTTCAACTCTCCCAAATAGGTATCATCATTTGCATTATCAAAGAGTTGATGATGAACTTTCTCTAGTTCATTCATGCCTACAATATATGCACATGTTAGGCTATTAGTAGGTTTCATGCAAAGCATGCTACTCTTAGAATTAGCAGTCAGACACTGGATGCCCTCTTGTTTTGTGGCTATTGAGTATAGACACTTTTGAATATTAGCTTCTGGTGTACACTACTTACATGTAGAGATGGATGCTCATTTCACTTACTAGAGTTTTTGCACATAATTGCACCATGTATTGTTGTGCATAATGCATGGAACTTGTTTCTTCTTGATCTTCCTGAATGCATTTTCTTTAGATATTTCCATGGAAAGATCTCTAATGCCCATTTTTGCATCAATGGTGCTTAGCCATGTCCTTCCCATGATGATTGGGACCCTTTGTGGTTCTCCACCTTAATCATTAGGAAATCAACAAGATAAGACCACCCATAGATAGTGGTCAAAATGTCTTTTACCAGTCCTAATGGAATAGCGATGGAATGGTTTGTCAATTATAATATGATATTGCTCTTCTTTAGAGGAGGCAAGTTCCATGCAGTATACATCTCATGAGAAATATGGTTGACATGAAAACCTAAATTAAGAATAGCTTTGCATGGTTCATTCCTAGCAATTTGCAAATAAATAAGAGAACTCCTAGGATCTACTAATTTTCTGATAAGGTTTCTAGCATAGATCCAATCAAATACAACATGAATAAGCATAACAGTATGGATCCTGAGTACTATTTGGTTTGAAGGGGACTTGAAGGAATTTGATACAGAGGAAGATAGAGAAATAGGGTTGCCAAGTGCAGGTGTATTTGAAGGTTTAGGTAGACTATTGGGTTAGAAGAAAGGTCTTTTCTTAGATTGAGTATCCAAACCACTTAGTTGATGGATCAATTATAGATTAATGACCCTAGTGGCATTGCATTGTTGCTGTTGAGTTGGGAGTTCACCCTACATAGGTGGAGCATGTGGTAGCTATGTGAAGGCCAGAGGAACATGTGTAAGAACAAGAGGAGGATAAGGGTAAAAGGTGGTATCCCTCTTTACATGTGGAGAATGAGTTCAATAATAATAAAGAGAGTAGTAGTAAGGTTGAAAAGTAGAAACATGACTAGAAGAGTCATGTGGAAACAAGGGTTGTTGAACATAATCACCATATGGATTAGGTTGTTTGTAAGGGTATTGCTGCCTTGATGGTGCTAGAACCCATGACTATGATTGTTGCCACTATTGATACTACTTATATGGTTGAAGTGGAGTTTCACTTGGATAATACTGTTGTTACTAGTGGAACTACCTTGAATTTCCTTGGGGATAAGGCAATCTTTTGGGTGTCTGCCTTTGTGCTAATTGTGAATTTAGAGAGTACATCCCAAACTCTTGTAAGTGGGACATAATAGGACAACATCCCTTAGGATGTTCATAGTGATAGATGTCACATTTGCCACCATCATTTGATTTTCTTCCCACAACTTCCTCTATTAGAGCAATCTTGTCCTTACCTCTTTGGTTTGCATGTTTAGCTTCCTTACACCTCCTATGATCACGATCATTACCTTGTTCCTTGGATTCCTTAGTAATTTTTAGGATAGCTTGAAATCTGCTATCCATGGAGTCCCATAATTGATTAACCTTGGCCAAAATTTCATATTGCAATTTTTGAAGTGGCAAGGTTTTTTGATTTACTATCTCATCAAGTGATGATTCTTCCTCACTATCACAAAATCGAACCTCCCTCTTGCTGATGGAAGAATTATTATTATACTCTTCTACACTTTCTCATTTTCTTAATTCTCCTTCTTGTTTTACTACCTACTCAATCAATTTTTGGATCTAATAGTTAATTAATTCTGATAGTCATCCTTAGGCATAGATGCCAATGGTTCTTCTCATTTCAAATCGAAGCCTATCTACAATGTGATGAAGTTGGTCTAGTTGAGAACAACTATGGCTAGGACATCTATGCATTACAGAATAGTATCAACCTATGGCTACATCCAAGGGTTCATGTGTCCCTTATTTTTAAACATGGATTTGCCCTCTCAAGTTGAACACTCAAGAGTATGTTTGACATTTGTCATTGAACAATTCAAGCATTGTACTCCATCATCTAATAGATTTTGGTTTAAGGACTGGTACCAATTCTCTGCTTCTTTAATGAGTGTCTTGGGAAACAAATTAAGCTTCTACCACTTATTTTCTATATTTTGCAAGGAAAATGCATCTTGGAAAGCTTGGAGATCATTATGTGGATCTGAGTTATATCCCCCTTCAAACCAAGGAATATTGTTCATGTCTAGTATTTTGATCCAACTATCTTTTATGTGCCTTATGGGAATTTGTATTGCTTTTACAATGTTTAGCATACTTTGGGTAGTAAGAAAAGGCTCATCAAGGCCATGATTTTTGTGCCTATGATGCCCTCTACTACCCATCTATTCATGGTGGTAGGTCTCTCTTAACTTCTCGTGCCCTTGGTCTTGACTTGCCTAATGGTCCCTTTGAATATTTTGGTCCCATCAATCACCACCATCATGGTCACATCCCCTCTAGTTGTAATCAAAGCTAGAAGAAGATGATGATGATGACAAAGATGAAGAGGAATGAGGACTAACATCATCATGGTTTCTGCTAGCCCCTTGTTAGTGATCATGACCATAGTCATAATCTTATTTCTTGTTTGCAGCCCTGCCTTGACTCTCCTCCTTACATCCTCCTTTGTCATTGGATCCATTCTTATTAGAACATAGATTCTGGATCGTGGATTGTAGGTTTTCGTTTTGACCTCTTTCACCAAAGTCAAAGAGAGGAATCTCATTGAATGGGAAACCCTTAAAGAAGGGTTCTTCACCATCTTTTTGGTATAGTAGGTATGGGAAATCACTGAACCACTTTCCCTTCGTAGATACATAACATTGATAGAGTTGTCGATCCTATAGACATTGTGCCTCAGTGAGATGATAATCCTTGGCATCACTATCCTATGTAATGTACTCAACATGAAGTCCTTGGAGTTCCAATCATATATGCATTTGTTGGAGCATTGCAAGAACAAACTGATCGGATAGCAACACAATGTTGTCCTCCATGTCATACCACTGCAGCTATTCATCCTAATGTAGGATGAAGGTGAAATTGGATACATACTCATCAAGATTAACATATACCACTCTATATTGTTGAGGTACTTGTTGATGAACTCTATCAAACATAGGCAGAGAATCACTCTTGCGAGAAGAAGATATTTTATGTTAGAAAATGAAAATGCACTATGCTTCCAGAAATTTTTGTAGTTATTTTAAATTATGATATGACTCTATGTTTTTTTAAGTGATTTAAATAATTTTCATTGAAACCTAGATAGCACACATAAGAACTCAGAAGTCCCATAGCAATAGTGCCAATGATGAGTGGCGAGGTACACCCTACGCCCAACCATAAAAATCACAAGCATTCATTTGTGATTTGGTCAAACTCTATAGACTTTAAGTTCCTAAGTACATTGGTTCAAGTAAGTGAAATCTAATTAGGATGATCATTATCTTCTTAGTTCCGCTCGTGAGGTATAATTTTATGTTTAAGTGCAACTAAGTTATATGATTTTTATCATTTTATGTTTTATACGTTTATTTGCATTGATCAAGAATAAAAGGTAAAGTAATTTAATATCTAGTTAATCTACTACTTAGCTAGCCTAACACAAGTACTCGTTCCCACTCTCTAGACACATCCTGAATGCATATAGTGCTAATTGATTACCAAACGTTAAGTGTTTCTAGTTTTCCAAGTACTACATGTATGCTTGAAGTCATGCTTGTGTTCATTAAGAATTGGAAATTAATTTCTTAATTAAAGTGCATTAAGGTAAAGTGCATGAATATTAAATGTATTAAAGGAAACATTAATCTATTCTTAGTGCTACAAGGATTATCAAAAGGGCTTGTCTTTATTTCCATCACACTACTGTGCTCAGGTACATTAATGCTCAAATAAAGATTCATACACACTCATATTCGTGTTGTGGGTACTCAAAAATATTCTAACTCTGGAATGAGTAAACTACAAGAACTTTTTTACTCTATGAAAAAACTAATAATGGAAACTATGTGCCCAAGCACTATATTTATAGTCTGGCATATACCCTGTGATATTGGATATTCGACATTACATCTTGGGGTCTAATATTGAGTATCCGATGTTGAGGCTTTGATATCACATATTCGATATGAGAGCATATCAAAACATAATTCATCAATCATGAAGAAGGACAAGATGTAGAAACATGCTCACCTACAAATCAAAGAAGCTAGGATGAAGAATATCTTGGATCAACCTTTTGGCCCATATATTACTCTCAAAGCAAAGAGAGGAAGTGTTGCCTCTGAGTTAGATATCCATTTGACAAATGAAGATGAAGAGAAACTAATATAAGATCTTGGCAAAAGCAACCCTTACTCTCACCACATCCATAATAACAACATCTCAGCTACTTAGAGTACTACAATTGGATCTACTCCACTTACCATTCAACCATTCAACCTTCCTACAATTTTTGTTTCATCATACTAGCTATTTCACCTAACAATGTTAGTAATCCACATTTCATTTTTTAATTTTCTATTCCACCATTTGGAACTACACACTCTATCCATCAACCACAACCTACCATACCTTCGTTTCAAACTTTTCTAGTTTCTACTACTACTTCATAGTCATTTAGCATTCCCCAAGCTACCAATGTATTTACCTTTCCTATATACCCATCCAACCTAAGCTCTTTGAATAGACCCTCTCCTATGATCTTTGGACCCTCTTTGTATGTGTATCCTTCCTTAAAATCTTCACCCAATGCTATGGTTCCATCTACCATCAATTTTCATAGAACAGATCCATAACTGCTTACATTACTCAACAACATGATGCTCCATCTTCAAAAAAATGAAGAAAAAACAACAAAGGAACTTAGCTTGTAAGGTAATTCTCCTATTTCCTTGGACAAGGTCTTAAGTAACCCCATAAGCTTTGTAATTTCTTTGTCTATTTTGCCTAAGGAATTTTCACTACCTACTTTCACTAAGTACAATGATGAAATGGGAGATCCCATGAATCACATGGTCATATTCAGAAATGAATACATGCTTCTAGCTCATTACCCATATATTATGCTAAGATGTTTCTCAAATTCTCTTTCTAGAATAAATTTGGATCTATCACCTCTCTAAAGCAACTTCTTACAACCTTCATTAAATGCTTCAAGTTCAATGTGTCTCAAAGTACTAGCATGATCTCTTTCATTATCATCAAATAAGCCTCGAATGAGCCCATTAAAAATTTATTTCTTAGTGGATGGTGGCATATATGAAACTACCTTATTATTTTGAGAAATGTCATTTGCAAAACATATTTGAAGCACCAGTGATTGATTACATTCAAAAGAGGATGGCTTATCCTAAGCCTCAATCTTTGAATGAAGATTTTCTGGCCGCTAGATGCATTGAAGTAGTTATTCAATGCAATGACCAAGAATTCATGTTATTCCATAATAAGGATGCTAGGCAAGAGAAAACATTACCAACTTTTCCAAGTGTTTCATTTTTCTCTAAGGGACAAAACAATGCTCCGTTGATAACTTTCTTTTCCACTCAATCATACAAACCTCAAAGGGGTAGAGACTAGTACACTAAGATACCTATGAGGTACTCTCTACTCTTGAACAATCTTCTTAGGAATGACCACCTTAAGAAGAAATAGGTCCCTAATTAAGTAAGAGCACAATAGCATTACATTTAGATAATAGCTATGGATCCTTCTCAAAGATAAGAAGGTGATCCTTAGAAGCCTAAGTAGTATGAATACCAAAAATATTTCTACTATCATGATACAATTAGACATGACATAGATAATTGTAGAAATTTGAAGAATGACATCTAGGATCTCATTGATAAGGGCAATATAGTGATGGAAAGTGATCCATCCAGTAGGCATCTAGATAACTAGCAGCTTGAAGTATTCCAAGATCCCTTGGAAATTGGATGTATAATTTCATCTTTTAAGACTAAATAAAAAGCTCATAAGTCTCCACCTAAAGAGCCTTATATTATTTACTAGCCTAATTACAAATAGTCTAAGTAGTCATCTCTATAGTCTCAAAAGCCTTATGTGGTTTACTAGTCTAACTACATCACCATAACATCCAAGCTAAAGCATTCCTCTCCACCTCCTTATCGCATTCATGCTACAAAATCCAATCATACTACTACTTAATCTACACATCCATCCACTTGTCATCCTACTCCATCTCGTACTAAACCTCAGAATACTCCTACATTAACTATAGCCTAAACAATATTTTTCCTTCATCTCATGTGAAAATCCTCACCAGTAATTAATAAACCAATGAGTCACATTTAACTAAGAAAAAGGAGAAAGCTACTAATGCATAGAAGCAACATTCTAATATAACAACGAAGGTTTCTTTCTAGAAACAATAGGAGACTACTTTCTTGAGCATCATTATGCCTTCCTTTCCTATACAATCAGTTATGATAGCACATGCTTTGAAAGAATCTCAACCTATGGATAATAAGGTCTTACAGTAGACAACCACTATTGTTCATTTTAAGATCACTAGCTTATCCTTGTATGATGTCATTGTAACCTCTAAAGAACATTGTGCTGCACTATATGATGTTCTTAAGAGAATAATGGTTCCAAGTAACATTCCTTCTTAAATAGAAGTTATATCCATATTTTTTCAAATCCCTTACTATGTATCAAAAATTTTGAACTTATATGATAAAAACATGAAGACTAATTTAAAGATAGCAGATACTTGTCAGCTTCCACTCTACATCACCATCAAAGTATCTTCATAAGTTGTATTTTCACTGATACATGTTGATGATAATGCTAAATTGAACATGAATGCATGGGCTATTATTAAGCATCTTGATTTGAATGATTGAGTAGCTTTCAATGAAACCTGTACAAACCTTATTTCATTTAATGGTACACAAGTACATGTTATAGGTTTCATTAGATTACCATTCATGATAGGTGATGCTGTAAAATTTGAAGTTATTACTATGATAATATGCGAGTGTCCTGGTGTTAATAGTATACTAGGATGTCCTTGGCTAGCCCAACATAAAGCTATGTCATCTCCGATATATCAAAAAATAAACATTCCTATGTGCAACCATGAGATAATTATCTCTACAAATAAACAAATCCTAAGTGTATCCCACCTAGATCAAGAAGTGCAATCTTATCAACTTTATGGGAAACTGGCTAACATTAAACTTGAACTTGTAGGCAAGCCTATAGTTCCTTACTCTCATAAGAACTCTAAGGTTACCACTAATTTAATAGGTTTAGACAAAAAGACTCCTTTTGATGTTAAATTTGTTGACTTAAGCTTTGGTGAACTTTATATATCCTCATCTAAGAAGGAGTGAGGATATATAAAGTTCACCAAAGCTTAAGTCAACTCTTCTTATCCTTCCTATTCAAGAGCTCAAAACTTCATTATGAATATGATAACCTTAGATGCATATGCTACTTTGTAAACTTACTTTTTTTTCTCACTAAGTGATAGACATCTGCTAACACCTATTAAGATATCTATTTAATTATTTTTTCTTACTCTTTGTTATTATCGGGGAATAATGGTTAGTGAATAAAAATTGACATCATCATTTTCACTTAAATTTTTCTTCTTAGTTGCTCATTATTAGCGAGAAACATTTAGTTAATAAGTGGGTGTTAGTTTTGATGCATCACATCTATTTTAGCTATAAATGCACAAAAGATGGCTAAGTTGAAATTGACATGAAAAATAACTTTTTATTCTTTCCAAACACATACAACTAACACACATCATAACTTTTTATGTGATGTCTTATTCTAAACACACTTAATTATTTACAAAATATTTTTTCATACACAAATGATGCAAAAATAATACAAAATATGATGCTTAATAACCTTATTTATCTCTAGTAGCTTCCTCGTTTATCTCTCCATTGATTTGCATTGGAACTGGCTTGTTTGCTAGTCTTTGGCTACTTTCTCTAAAGTCTTCATATAAGATTAATACAAATAGGTTAGTTTTATTTTATTTTATCATTCAGATGAAATAAAATAAAATGATCACCTAATATTTGAATTCTTACCTTATGTTTTTGTATAGATTTCCAAAATCCACTATTTTATTTCTTCCAAGATCAAGTTGGTTGTGTCCAATCTATCAAATTCTGAGCTAAGAATTTTTAATAGAATAGTTCTCCATTCTTCTTCATAGGCATTTAGCTCCTATGGAAAAATATCATCATCTTAACCTTCTATTGTA
>MNCI01000452.1:36614-50643 GCA_015680685.1 Gnetum montanum | reverse complement strand
TCTTTATTGCCGTACACAACTTGGGTTCAGGTTTACAAGTTGCTCGAATAAAGAGCCGTTCACTCTAGGACTCCTACTGCGGGCACATGGGAAAAATTCTAACTCTGGAGTGATCAATCTGCCAGAGCTTCGCTACTTCTAGCCAGGATTGGGATATGAAGGATGTGCCACCTCTTATTTATAGATATGACGGCGGGATGCGATATCGCGTACGCGATATCGCGGCACATGCAAGTCGCGTCTCATCAATGGTGATAGTCGTTCTTCTTCACCTTCATCATTTCCTTCACCCTCTTCTTTAGGATCCAAATGCAATCAAAAAGAAAAAGACCATGAGAATAAGGGTAAGAGAAATAGAAATCATAGACAAAATAGTCAAGAAAGGGGATGAGGACATTCTAGAGAATCACAACACGGAAGAAGGGAAAGTAGGGAACAACATAGGCATCATAGACACCATAGATAGTAAGATCATGATGAACCCTAGTTGCCACTCGAAGTATGCTGGACATAATAGAGGCTGTTAGGATCGCAACAAGGCACCAAAAAGATAGCAGGATCGAGAGATTAGGCATGAACAATATCCCAGGATTTGAAGGAGAATACAATGCTGATTCTCAAAATCATCTACAAGCATTCTATGATGCATGTGCTTTACAAAATATAGAAAATGAATGGCAAAAATTAAAGTTGTTTCCACAGACACTGATCAAAGAAGCAGAAAGTTGGTACTAGTCCTTAGAACCAGAATCCATTCATAGGTAGAGTACCATGTTAAAACTATTTAATGATAAGTATCAAATGTACTCCCAAGTGTTTAGCTTGCATAAGCAAATCCAAGGATGGAAACAAAGTGGACACAAACCCTTGGATGCTACCATGGGCCAATATTATGCACTATTACATTGTTTCCCTGGCCATGATTACTTGCAGAGGGAATAACTACGGCATCTCGTAGATGGGCTTAGGTATAAAACGTGAAGAACCCTTGGGACTTATGCCTAAGGAAGGCTATTTGAACTTAGAGCCCACCAAGTACAAAGATTGTTGGAGCAAGTTGCTAAAGAGGAAGGTGAGTTAAGGAAAAGAGAGAGTACGAAGAAATACAACCAAGATCCTTTTCTCTAAAAAAAGGAAGTGAGATATTGTGAGGATGAAGAAGAGTCCCCACTCAAAGAGATGGTGAATAGGAAAACTTTGCCCACTCAAAAGATTGCATCAGAAGTATCAGCAAAGGTAGATCAAATGCGGGACTCCTTAGATAATAAATTCCAAATTGTTCTCAAAATGGTAGAGGAGTCTGGAGAGCAAGGTAGTGAACGAGAAAGGACAAAAAAGAGAGAAGCTAAGTATGCATGTAACAAAGGTAAGGGCAAGTTGCCATCATTGAAGAGGTTGTGGATTTAGATACAGACAATGATGGTGGATGTGAGATATGCCTATATGACCATCCTAAGGGATGTTTCCCTATAATCTCACATTTGCAAGAGTCTTGGGTATATGTGCTTAACCCAAAATTAAACAGAAGGCAAACACCTCGAAGGTTACCTTATCCCCAAGGTAACCCAAGATGGTTCCACAAACCCTTGACATATTATCCAAGTGGAACTCCACCACAACCAAATGAGTAGTACCAATAGTGCCACCACCACATTAACAATACCCTTATTATCAACTTGACCCATATAGGTACTACGTGCAACAATCAATCTCCTCACATGACTCCATTAATCACATCACTCCTTAGCCTCACTACCAAATCCATGAATACTATAGAACTCATTCTCCTAGGGGTGATGTTCCAAAAATGTACTATCCTTCTCATCCAGCTACACCTCTTCCACCCTTAGCTCCATTACCACCTACCGAGCTGTGTAGGGTGAGCTCCCTTCCTAGCCAAAATAATGTAACATAACAAGGGCCGTTAACTCTCAACTTACTATTGGTTCCAACAACCGCACAAAGAAAAGACCTTTCTTTAGAACCAACAATCTAACTAAGTCCTTGCAAACACAAGCGACTAACTTTCCAAATGCCTCACCACCATTCAAATCTTCGGAACTCCCTTCAAACCAAAAAGCACATCCAATGCATATGGTCATGTTAACTCATGTGTCATCGATTGGATTAAAGCTGGTCATCTTCCTAGGAAATTCGTTGATCCTAAAAGCCCTCTTATATATTTATAAATCACTGGGAATGAACTATGCAAAGCTCTTTTGGATTCAGGTTCTAGTATCAACTTAATCTCTCAAGACATGTGTAAAGCCTGGAACTTGCCTCCACTAAAAAAGAGTAACATTCATTTAGAGTTGGCTGAACAGTCCATCACTATCCCATTAGGACTAGTAGAGGACATTGTCACCACTATTTTTGGATGATCGTATCCAACTAACTTCCTAGTGATTTAAGTTAACAACGGTAAGGGGGACTTCCCAATCATAATGGGAAGAGCCTGGCTAAGCACAATTGATGCATGGCTAGGAATATGTGATCTTTTCCTAGAAATATCAAAGAAAAATATGTTTGGAAAGATCGAGAAGAAGAAATTTCCATGCATTGAATATAGTGACACAAGGTGTAATTGCATGTAGAAGTCCTAGTTTGTACAACATTTAACATTGCCTGCATGCAACCAGTGTGCATAAGTAAGTAATATACAAAGATTCCTAGAAGGCACCTAGTGGCTAATAGCTGACCAAGAGAGCAATTCAATTATATGCATGGAACCAACTGAGGGTTTGACTTACACTTACATTGACAGCATAGATACATTAGAGCAAGTCCATTGCCAACTTTCAAATCTTGACGTCGAAAATATCAACTGGGGGAAGTTGGAAATTCTTGATGAGTTTAAGCAAGAGTCCCTGGAGTTAAAACCGTTTCCCACCAGTATGGAATACACATTTCTCAAAAATTGAAAATCGGTAATTATTAATGCTAAGCTCGCTCCTCAACAAAAGGAAAGATTGCTACAAATGGTAAACAATTGGTTGAAAGCCTTCACTTGGTCATATTCCAAATTAATTGGAATAGATCCTAGGATATGCCAACACAGAATTTACACTGACCCCTCCATGAAGCCTCGACGACAATTGTAGAGGTGACTAAACCCAAAGCTCAAGCAAGTGGTTAAGGAAGAAATTGAATAGCTTCTAAAAGCTAGGTTCATCTACCCCATTGCTGACAGTGAATGGGTTAGTCCCTTAGTCATTATGCCTAAAAAGGGAGGCAAATGGAGGGTGTGTATAGAATTTAGGTTGCTGAACATGGCAACATTCAAAGACCACTTCCCATTTCCATTCGTCGACCAAGTCTTAGTTACCATTGCAGGGCACCACTACTATAGTTTTTTGGATAGGTACAGTGGATACAACCAAATCCAAATAGCACTAGAAGACCAAGTCAAAACTAAGTTCACAAGTTCTTGGGGGATATTTGCATAAAGATAGATGCCATTTGGCTTGTGCAATGCCCCTGCAACATGTCAATATTTGGTTCTAAGAATATTCCAACAACAAATAGGAAATGGTGTGGAGGTCTTCATGGATGATTTCTCCACCTATGGAGCGAACTTTGATCAAGCATTGGACTAATTAGAGCAAGTACTAAAATGATGTATGGAAAGCAACTTAAGGTTCATTTGGCAAAAAAGCCATTTAATGGTCCAAGAAGGCATTGTATTAGGGCATAGGATCTCACAAATAGGGATAGAGGTAGATCCTAAAAAGATCAAAGTCATCCAAGGAATTACAAGAAAACCTAAAATTGTGAAAGATATCTAGTCATGCCTTGGACATACTAGCTATTATAGACACTTTATTGAGAATTTTTCAAAGGTTGCAAAACCATAGGTTGAATTAACCAAAAAGGATGTGCCCTTTGAATGGACCAGGAAATGTGAATTAGCTTTCCAAACATTAAAATAGGAGCTCGTAGAAAAAGTTATTCTATAAGCTCCTAACTAGTCTAGACCATTTCACATAATGATTGACATGTCCAACTTTACTTTAGGAGCTATACTTCCATAGTTAGATGACCAAAAACATCCTTATTACACCCACAGTGCGAGTAGGAGTATTGCTAGTGCACAACTTAACTACATCACAATAGAGAAAGAGTTAATGGTTGTAGTGTTTGCACTAGAAAAATGAAGGCACTATGTATTGGGTTATAAGGTATTTGTACACACGGATCATAGTGCAATATGGTTCCTCATGAATAAACCAATGGCGAGCCCTTGCATCATACGATGGCTCGTGATCTTACAAGAGTTTGATCTTGTGATGATTGATCATAAAGGCACCAAGAACATGGTTGTTCATTTATCTCGGTTGTGATGGGACAAAAAAGAGGATAAGTATCTAATTTTTGACTGATTCCCTGATGAACTCCTCTTTGTGGTGTAGTAAATAATCAATTAACCACCGAGACAACTTGGTATAGTAGCATTTTTACCTATCTCCCTATACAAGAAACACCGCAAGGGTTGGACATTAAAAAGAAACAACAATTTCTTCATTGAGCCAAATATTTTATAGAAAAAAATGGACACCTTTAGAAGGTGTGTCCCGATGGCTTGGTCCAATGGAGTGTTCTCGGTGTAGATCAATTGCAAGTTCTCCAAGATGCTCATGAGGGCCCTTGAGGGGGTCATTACATTACGAGATGAACAACCATTAAAATATTGCTTGTAGGATACTATTGGCCTACATTGTTCCAGGATGCTCATCATTTTGTCCAATCTTGTGAGTGTTGTCAACATGATGGGGGAATGACTGCTAGGATGGAGGGTCCACAACAATGGATTCAACCTTTAGAACCCTTCGACATATGGGGAATTTATTTTATGGGGTCTATTACACCAATGTCCAATGGAAAACCCTACATCATTGTTGTTGTTGACTACTTTACCAAATGGGCAGAAGCAGCCACTGTTATGAATTGCACATCATCTATCGTTGCACGATTTGTTCAACAAGAAATTGTAAATAGGTTTGGTGTGCCTCGTGCACTTATTTCAGACAATGGTACACATTTTGTAGGTGTGACTTTTTGAAAGCTGATTCAACACTTGGGGGTTGAGCATAAACTGACTACACCATATCATCCCTAAGTAAATGGTCAAGCTGAACTCACCAATAGGGAGATTACGAAAATATTGACATGAACCATTAGCAAGTATAGGTGAGATTGGAGCACCAAGCTGAATGATGCTCTTTGGGCATACTGCTCAACATGGAAACTCCCTATAGGCTAATCTCTCTATGAGTTAGTGTACAGTAAACTTCCAGTGGTTCCTATTCAAGTTGAGCTTTGTACACTATCCACAGCATGCGACCTCAACCTTGACCTCAATCTAGCACAAAAAGAATGGTTAATAAACCTTAACTTTCTAGATGAGAATCAATTAGCCACCGTGTCATCTAACAAATTACACAATGCCTTCCATAAATGGCATCATGACCTGAAAATTAGAAAATTTAAATACCAACTAGGAGATAAGGTTCTCTATTGGAACCTCACACATGTGCCACAATGCACTAAATTTCAAACATTGTGGGAAGGACCTTATATTATTCATGAAAATTTTTCTTCAGGAGCCATAATGATCTTTAAACCTAAGAGCCTGGATAAGAAATTATTGGTCAACATCCAACAAACCAAACCTTTCCATGAGCCTAGAACAACCAATACCAATACTACCTCTATTGGTGGACAACCCTGCTCCTTATTTTGTATTGCCTCCTTCCAACTCAGTCATGGGGGAGAGGGACACCAATGCTAACTATTCTCCATCCTTAGTTCCTTTTTTATTTTTGTTTTATACATGTTTTAATTTTTTTTTTTTTACAACGTTGTTAACATTTTCACTATTTCTTTGATTGTTTGATTGATGTACTTTCATTTGTCATATAATAAGTGCTCAGAACAGTGGGTTGGATTATATGGTGTTGATTGATAATGTTTAGTTTTTACCTTTGAATTTTAATGTTAATGTTAAGATATGGTTTCTTTTGATAAAATAGGTAATGATTCCACGTCATCCATTCATCCATTCAACTCTATGATCTCCCTTATTTTGAAAATGTACTTTCCCTTTTTCTAAAGAAAACTTATCAATGAACTGGTGACTTAGTACTCTTTCAACCAAGGAAAGATTCAAATGGGAAGAAAAGAGTATGACCTCAAGGGGATTCGACGCATCTATGCTAACTATTCTCTTGGCTACTTGGATGTTTTTCATAAAGTCTTCTACCATTCTACTATTGACTAGGTATCAGGAAGTTGAATGAATCAAATAAGTCTTTGCATGGTGTGGTCCTCATGAAAAACAAAAAAAAACTGGTGGAAATTCAAAGTACACCCCTTAGACGTAATAAAAACATGGGCTACAAGCACTAGTTATGGCACCAAAAGGACACGTTACCAATGCCTGAAGGTTCCCTCTAAATAAGACCCCTTCTCATGTCCTACTCTTTTATTTTCTCGTATTGGAATGGTAGTTACCTTGTCAAAGCATTCTTACTACTTCAAGGGGATGGATTGATCAAGTGTGTTGATGCATGATCATTGGATGTGGATAGCTTAAATCTGATTTGGGAAGAATTTTATTAAGTCACCATAACAACATACCACATAAGGAACTTTACACAACCTTAATTTTGAGATTTCATTTCATTCTCTCCTCTCTTTCCGTATTACTTTTCACATTCCACCTCATTGCCAGTTTTATGATGGATCTATATCTTGGTAGACATGTTGTTAGTCCTTGGTAAACTCTTGTGGGTAAGTTAACCATTATTTCCATATGTCATTTCTAGAGCCTGCAGACTCTTTTGTTTGTGGGTTTGTCAAGGTGTGAAAGGCATAAGCCTGCTTTGGGGAGGATCCACTAGCATTCCTTTTTGGTACAATTGTTAAGTTCTTTTCCTTAAACATTCCTGCAATCCATCATTTCCATTTCATACCATCCATGACATCCAATTTTATTTTATTGGCTTCACCATTGTTATTTCTCTCATCTTTCTTACTATTTACATTCTCCATCCTATTGCTACTGGAGGTTTACATTTCTGCACGCAATGGCACCCTGTGTCACTATATGCGATTCATGGAACTTTCTTCTTCTCAATCTTTCCAAAAGTATTTTTCTTGGATATTTCTAGGGAAAGACTATGGATTACTAGGCATGCATCAACTGTGTTGAGCCATGCCCTTGCCATTATTATCAGGAAGTCCCCTTTATCATTGTTTATTTGGATCACTAGGAAATTAGCTGGGTATTACCAACCACCTACGGTGGTAACAATTTCCCCAACCTATCCCAAAGGAACAGTGATTGACTGGTCAGCCAGCTCTAAGCGAATATTTCTTTTCTTGAGTGGAGGTAGGTTCCAGGTTTTATACAATTCTTGTGAAATTAAGTTGACTCCAGAGCCTGAGTCAAGAAGAGCCATATGAGGTTCATTCCTAGTGACTTGCAGATAAATTAGGGGGCTTCTAAGATCAAAGAATTTCTTGGGAAGGTGGCCTATCTTAATCCAGTCGGTAATGGTATGTGTTAACATAACCGTATGCATTGGCCTCAATTTTTGGGTTGAAGGGGGTCCCGAAACCTTATTTGATATGAAGGCGTTTAGATTTTCAACCGCTTGTGACAATGAGGGCTTGGTTGGATTTTTGGTTCTAAAGAAAGGTCTTTTTGGCATATGATTATTAGAACCAACTGGGAATTGAGGATTGGGAGCCCTCGTGATATTGGGTTGTTGCAGTTGAGTAGGAAATACCCTTGGCATTGTTGGAGCGGTTGGTGGTGGAGCTACCGGCGTAAGAGATGCAGATGGATTTGGAGGATAGTATGGATATGGAGAATCTCCTGGAGGAGAAGGAGTCCTAAAATACTCCTAGACTTGGTAGTAATGTGGTGGGGTTACATGACCCATAGAGTTTCTTGGAGAAATCAGCTACTGCACGTAATAGGCATAAGGATCAGGTTTCCGGTAAGGGTACTGTTGTCTCGGTGGTGGCATCCCTCATGACTATGGGTGTTACCACTGTTGATGTTGTTTGATGGGTTGTGGTGGAGTTCCATTTGGATAGTATGTGAACAGTTGGTGGAACTACCCCAGGTTACCTTGGGGATAAGGTAACCTTCAGGGTGTTTACCATCTGTTAAGTCTTGGGTTAAGTGCATACACACTAGACTCTTGTAGATGTGAGATGATTGGACAACATCCCTTAGGATGGTCATATTGGTAGATCTCGCATTCACCATCATTGTCTATGTCTGAGTCCACAACCTTCTCGAAGATAGTTATTTTTCCCTAACCATTGTTACATGCATGGCCTGCATCTCTCCTCTTTTTCTTGTCTTTGTTACTACCTCGTTCCACCTTAGACTCCCCTAAGATTTTCAAGAAAGTTTCAAGTCTGGATCTAAGGAATCCCACAATTTATCCACCTTGGTTGATACTTCTATTGTTAACTTCTGAATCGGCAAGGTTTTTCTATTCACCAACTCTTTGAGTGATGACTCATCCTCCTCATCACAAAATCTCACTCCAAGGGTTCCATGATTACCCTATTTCCATCCTTGGATCTACTTACACAAATTAGACACTCTAGAGTATGTTTGGTATTTATCGTTGAAGAGTTCTAACATCGTACTCCACCTCTTGATGGATTTCGGTTCTAAGGACCGATACCAACTCTTTGCTTCCTTGATGAGTGTCCTAGGAAACAACTTTAGTTTCTACCACTCATTCTCTATGTTTTGCAAGGCACAACATCATGAAATTCCTGTAAATGATTCTACGGATCAACATTATATCCCTCCTCAAACCGTGGGATATTGTTCATGTCTAAGTGCTTGATCCAGCTATCCTTTTGATGCCTTGTCGGTATTCTAATTGCCTCTATTATATTGAGCATACTTTGAGTTGCAAGTAGGGGCTTTTCATGATCATCTCTTTCATGAAATCTATGGTGTCTACGTTGTTCCCTACTTTCCCTTCGTTCATGCCCTTCTCCTCTCTCTCGACTCTCTCGTCATGGTCTCTCATTTTGTCTATCTCTATCCCCACCATTATGCTCTTGGTGGCTGCGCCCAGATGTGGAAGGAGAGGGTGAATGGTATGATGAAGGAGAAGAAGAAGGAGAACCATTTCCATAATGATGCTTCTTGCCTTCTCTTTGGCTACTACGGCCCTGATCGTGATGACGATCTAAGTGCCCATCCTTGTCATGTGTTGTTGTTCCCTCAGTGAACAGTTGGCGTTCACAGGGATCAGAACCAGGTTTGTGTATCGTGGATCGTAAGTTTTGATACCCTACCTCCTCACCATTGTTAGGAGGGGGAACATCATTGTATGGAGAACTCGTTATAATGGGTCCATCATCTCTGATTTCACTTAGGACGTGCGGGACCCCTTTGTCCTTCAATAGTGTATGATGGCTCTCTTGCCTTGAGTCCCTTATACGTTGTGTAGTTGTGGGATGATAATCCCTTGTATCATAATTTTTTAAAACATATTCAGCATATAATTCTGTCATGCCTATTTGTGCAAGAGCATGAAGAAGCATGTTAGGGACTGCCCGATCTGGGAGTAACACGATGTTACCTTGCAAGTCTCTCCATCACAACTATTTATCTCGATGGAGGATAAAGGTAAAATCTAGAATATACTCATCAAGATGAGTATATACCACTCGGTATTATTGAGGAACTGGTGGATTTTGGTTATGTGTTTTTGATTGCCGACTGTTTCTTGTATTATCCCTAGGTGATGAATTAATTTTGTTAGAAGAAGAAATTGTGATTCACTTTGGTGTGCTATTTAACCATTATATAATGTTTCATTTAATTAACCTTAAGGGTTTTTTTAAGCTTCCAATGATGTGAGTGATTTCCTATGTTCTACTTAGGGCACAAACACTTAGTCCCCAACAACGATAGCAATGATGAGTGGCGAGGTACCCCTACACTCAACCATACGAATATGAGCGTAGCACATGCGATCTGGTGGAACTCTCCAGACTAAGTGCCTACATGCCTTATGGAACACTTAAGGTTAATCATTCGTTGTCTTCTCAGACTTACTTGTAGTTGTCACGGTGTATGGTTAAGGAAGTTTGAGGTATGTTATTTTTATAGATTTTCTATTTTTATCTCCTATGCTAACAAGGTGAAGGATGAAGAGACTAATTGGCTAACTCTAACTAACTAACTAAACATTAATTAACCTAGCATCAACATCCATTCCCACTTACCGTTCACACCTTGAACTGATGCAACCTTGGTTACCAAATGCTAATCATTGTTGGGATCACCAAGCGTAACGCACATGCTCGAAGTGGTCATACTAAGGCACTTAACTAGGAGAGAAGGGTTGAGAGAGATTTAATAACTAATAAAGAATTTAAATAATGAATAATAAATAACAGTAAATAAAATCCTAATTAACCTATTCCATGCACTGCAAGGTTTATCCAAGAAGTTCGTCTTTATTACCGCACACAAACTTGTGTTCAGGTACAATGTCTGCTCGAATAAAGATCCGTTCACTCTGGAGTTCCTACTGTAGGCACATGGAAAGTAATCTATCTCTAGAGAGGAAAAACTTCTAGAGTTTCACTATGGTCTAGGCCTAGATTGGAAAATAAGGGATAGCCACCTTTTATTTATAGACTTGGCGGCGCACCATGATATCGCGTATGTGATATCGTAGGGGACCACCTGATATCATGTACGCGATATCGCGGCCCATGCGATATCCTGTCCCATCATGAAGGAAATATTAACCATATGGCATTAACAATAGAACACATAATAGGATTACTTATATTAGTTGCAAAAGGATCAAAATCCTTTCCAAACTATGGTCTTTGATTGTTAGTAATGGATGATTTCCAATAAAAGAGTTGTAAACCTTTACTTGATTACAACTTTGATTAACATTTCAAGCTATACTATAACTAAACTATTACTTGATTGCAAAATCAATTAAAAATTTTAGCCATATTATAATGGAAAACAATAATGCAAGTGACAAAATAGCATAAGAAGAGTATATCAAATTATATCAAAAATAATAAACAAAGTACATCATAAAAAGAATGCACCATATCCCTTTCATAGCAAAAAAACTTTAAATACAACCCTAAAAAGGAAAGGCTGAAAGTGAATTTTAGTGTTAATATTTTTGAAGTTGGAATAACTTCCAATAAAAGACTACTAGCTTAGAATATAATGATTCACCCAACAAATAAATCTCTTGCATAAATAATGCTCAAAAATTCCATGAACAAGCAAAGAAAGAGCAAACTTGACCAAGAGGGTAAAACTAAATTGGGTAAGTGGTAGAGAAATAGACGAGGGATGAGTGATTCCATTTTTAGTTATCTTATTACCTCGTCGAGTAGTCGGGCTTTGTTAACATCATTTTTTTTAAAAATCATTTCGGCCAATATATATATATATATATCTAAGCTAGTGGAGCGGTTTCATGGCCTATGAGTAGAATTTAATTATTTTTTTTATTTTCTAAGTTATCATCACTATTTGCATTCCAAATAATATATACTAGTTAACATAAATTGGTTAAAATAAAAGTTTATATATTTCGTATATGTTGATGAAGGAATACATTGTAGAATTATTGCAACCAACATTACAGAGCTGTATAATAGGATTGAGAAAAAGGCAAAATACAATGATAAGTGTGAACTCAATATGCCTAATTCTCCAACTGAGCAAAATGAACTTCTTGTGCAATTCTACTTTGGAGATGTTTAGCATCTGAAATCTTTCTATAGCTTTTCACATCAAAAGAAGGATGAATCTTTAAAGAATCAATGGTTTTGACTTCAGATAATGCAACAAACGTTAATAGTAGCCTTATCTAGTGTCATTCCTTAAGATTTATGAATAGTCATGGCCCATGCCAACCATAATGGTGACTGACAAGATGCTCCTTGGACCATAGGTACAATTGGCACATGATGGGAATTACCATTATCAAAGGCACATCCAATGTAGGAGTCACAATAAACAATAACGTATAATGTTAATGTAGGTGGCTATTTACCTTAAAGATAAATAATATTCTAAATTATGCCAAGTGCACCATTCACCAATCCCGCTTCAAGCCAAAGGTTAACTATAAGCATTACCTTTTGATGAGTGGCGAGGTAACCCTACAGTCAATCATACAAATACGAGCGTCTCACGCATGATCCAATCGAACTCCAAGGACTAAGTGCTTACGTGCCCTAATAGAACACTTAAGGTTAATCAATCGATATCTTTCCAAACTTACTTGTATTTTCACGGTTGTATGGTTAAGTAAGCTTGAGCTATATGATTTTTATATCTTTTCTCTTTTTAATGTCCTATGCTTATGGGGAATTTGAAGATAACTAATTGACTAACTTTCATTAACTATTCACTAACTAAGTTCTAATCATCCTAGCACTAGTATCCATTCCAACTTGTTGTACACAACCTGAACTAGTACAACGCTACTGGGATTACCAAAAGCTACTCATTATTGGGTTACCAAGCGTTACACACATGCTCGAAGTGCTCGTACTGAGTGCACTTAACTAGGAGAGTCAACGGTTGAGAGAGATTAATTATCTAAGAAAGCATTTAAACATTTAATAGTAATTAAATCCTATTTAGCTTAGTCCACATGCTGTAAGGTTTATCAAAAATTTTGTCTTTATTTCCGTACACAAATGTGTGCTCAGGTATAATTTTCTCGAATAAAGATCCATTCACTTTGAGACTCCTACTACAAGCACATGGAAATTATTCTAACTTTGGAATGGTAAAAATGCTATATTTTGGCTAAGGGTCTAAGTCTATATGCCTAAAACAGGGAAGCTTGCCTCTTATTTATAGACATTTGCGGAGCACACGATATCGCGGCTCATCATACCCCCATGACTGAATGAAAACTCGTCCTTGAGTTCCTTACAAAATATTGGGAAGGTATGGGATTATTGAATGGAATGACACTAATGTTGAATGGGATGACATGTGAATGGATCATCATTACAATACATGAAAAAGTTAGTGTTCATGACAACAAGAGTGAACACTATACACATTTGACATCCAGCCTTATTTCGTAGCTGAGAGAGAAGAGAAAAGAAGAAGTCTGTTGCTGCTAACACCAGGATTGCACCTTTCATTTTCCATCCATAAGTGTGCCATCAATCTTGTCCCTTGCATAATTGCTTTAGCATCGATCCATTTCAAGTGTTCCCTACAGATCTGATCCATTAGTGTATGATTGTCATCTGCACATATAACACAGTCTTATATTAGCAAGGATAATTAAATCACAATACAGTTGATACCCTACTTTGGTGTAAGGTCCATTGGCTGAGTTGTGATATGGCTTATGTGAATTCTAGAGATGTAATACTGGTGACTACCCAAGGTGTAGGGGTTAGGAGAAAATCGAAAAAAATTGGACGAGAACTCCCATGATTGAGAGTGAACCTCTAGTAGCGAGAAAATGGAGAAAAAGAATAAGGAATAAGGAAGATGGAGAAAAAGAAATAACAGACACGCAAATAAAATGGATGTCAGGAATGGTAATGAACAAAATAAATGTTAATTTCGAAAATGGTTAAGGGAAAGAAATTAACTGATGCCCCAAATAGGAATGCGAATGGATCCTCCCCAAAGCAGGCTCATGCCCTTAATGCCCTGACATTCCCACATTTAAAGAGTCTTTAGGCTCTGGAAATGTCATTTGGAAGCAAGAGTTATAGTCTTAACCACAAGCATTTCCCAAAAAGAAAATAATGCATCAACCAAAATATAGACTACTGATACAACTAGCAATGAGGTGAATAATGGAGAAAGAATGATGGAAAGAAGAGAATGGAATGGAGTCTCAATAACAAAGTGGTGTATAGCCCCTTGTGTATTAATGGTTAATGTGACTTAGTAGATCTCATTCCAAATCTAGTCTTAAACAAACCACATCCAGTGACTTTGCATTAACACATT
>MNCI01000451.1:146917-187357 GCA_015680685.1 Gnetum montanum | reverse complement strand
TAACATTTTTCAGTCTATCTCTACATCTTGATAGTATTTTGCATGGCAAAGTTGGCATCTCAACTATGTCATTTTCTCTAGTTTATCAATGTAGGCACTTGTGGGGACTTCTTGAGATTCAATGCACATATTGGAACTGTAGCTTTCATCTATAATTAACCATTTGATGCCATCTTATTTGGTGATTGCTACTTACAGGTACTTATACACACTCACTAATTCTTTACATGATCTACATGTTATGATACTTTTGTATCTAATAGCCCAAATCTTCTACATGTAGTTGCATATTATGTCATTTTATGTGATGCATGAAATTTGTTTCTTCTTCACAACTCCATGTTTATTCTCCATAGAAATTTATAAACATAAGTCTCTGATTTTAAGCTTAGCATCAATTATGCTTAGCTAAGCCCTTTCCATAATGATGGAAAACATTCCTTTATAGTTTTCCACATGGATCATCAAAAAATTAGCAAGATGTGACCAACAAATAATGGTGATCATAATGTCTTACACCAATCCCAAGACAATAGTATTGGTCTAGTCAACAAGCTCTAGTTTGATGTTGCATTTCTTTTTAAAATATGGGTTCTAAGCTTTATACATCTCTTGCAAACTTAAGTTAACTTTAAAACCTAAATCTAATAGAGCCTTACAAGGAGTACTTTTTTAGATTTGTAGATAAATTATGGGACCTCTATGCTTGTTTCTCTTCTTGAAAGAGTTTCCTACCTTAATCTAATTAGTAAGTGTGTGTGTTAACATGATAGTTTGTATGTTCGATGAGCTTTGGTTTGAAGATAGCTTGGAATGCATCTAGAAGATTGTAGGTATGTGGTCCACATCCATGGATACTTGCATAGGTTTAGATGAACTAGCAAGTTTGAAGAATGGATATTTCTAAGGCTTGTGCTTGGAACCACTTGAGTTTTCATTTATCTGCATGTTTACAGCTCTTGTAGCATTTCATTATTATGGATATGGAGGTATTCCACCTTATATAGGTGGAGTAGATAATCCATGGTGTAATAGCTTTATGGTACTTAAAAGGATAGTAGTGATAAGAAGATACATGAGTATTAGAGTTACTTGAGAATATAATTTGTTGAACCTAATGATCATAAGGATCAATCTACCTGTGGAGGTACTACTACCTTGGTGGTCACATCCCCCACGAATATGAAGTATGCCACTACTACTAATACTCTTGAGGTTGGTATGGTGCCCTACTTGAATAGTACTATTATTAATGATTGGATGATTTTTAATTGCATTGAGGATAAGAAAACCTCTTGAGTGCCTACCTCTTGATGAATTTTGAATTTAAGGCATAAATTTCAAACTCCTAAAGATGTAAGAAAACTAGATAGCATTCCTTGGGATGATCATATTAATGAATGTCACATCCTTCATTGTTTTAATTAGAGTCTACAACCTATTTCATAGCAACTAATTTTCCTTTTTCTAATAGTATTCTTTCTTGCATCCTTTTTCTTTATTTTTTCTTCATCTCTAGTTCTATCCTATTCTAATCTTCCCATAGAATTTTCATTTCTTTTTATAATTTCTCATTGATTAAGTCCCATAATTTGTCAACCTTAGCTGAGATTTCAATAACTAATTTTTTTATTGGTAAGGTTTTTCTTTCTACGACCTTCTCTAATGGTGCCTCCTCATCTAGCTCACAAATACATGAATTCTTTTTTTTTTCTTTTTCTGAAGAGATGGATCCATGTTGTACTCCTTTACATTATTTATTTTCTAAGTTCTCATTCTTTTTTTTACCACTTAATCAATTAGTCTCTGAATTCAATGGGCTCTCATCTATAAAAGTATTTCTTGGATATATATCCCAAGAGTTTCCCTTTTCTCATTCCGAAGTTCATCAATGATATGATGTAGTTGTTCCTAATGGGAGAAGTCATGGCTTGGACATCTCTATAGCAGGGAATAATATCTACTCAAGACTACATCAAGGGATTTATAAATTATCTTACTTCACCCCTATATCTACTTTCTCAAGTTGGACACTCTAGAGTATGCTTGATACTTGTCATTGAATAACTCCAAAATCATATCCTATCTTCTAATAAATTCTAATCCTAAGAGATGTTACCAACTTTTAACTTCTTTAAGACATCTCTATAGCAGGGAATAATATCTACTCAAGACTACATCAAGGGATTTATAAATTGTCTTACTTTCACCCCTATATCTACCTTCTCAAGTTGGACACTCTAGAGTATGCTTGATACTTGTCATTGAATAACTCCAAAATCATATCCTATCTTCTAATAAATTCTAATCCTAAGAGATGGTACCAACTTTTAACTTCTTTAATAAATATGATGGAAAATAGCTTAAAATTTTATCATTCATTCTCTATCTTTTGCAAGGTGTAGGAAACATGGAAGGCTTCAACATAATGCTAAAGGCCTACATTGTAGCCTTCCTTTAACTTAAGAATGTTGCTCATGTCTATCCATTTATTTCAGCTATTCCTTTGATGCTTGGTTGAAATGTAGCCTACATCCTTGATGTTAATCTCCTTGTAGCAAGTAAAGATTCATTATAATCATCATGATCCCTATCATAACCATATCTCATTTGATATTATCTACTATTCCTGCATTCATGTCAATGTCCTACAATCACCATCTCTTCTACCATTCCTCTGATGATATCTTTTATCATCTCCACTTGATATTCTATCATTTTCCTTCTTACCTTAGCTATTCTCGTCCTCATCGAAGCTAGATGATGAGGATAAGAAAGATGAAGAACTAGAAGAGTTATGCTAGCTTTCTTTCCTTTCATGAACCTTTTTGATTTTCTCTATATGGCTTGTTGAAAGACCTAGGCTTGGAGATCATCCATGTCTTAGATCTCTTTCTTTCTATTCCTTGGTTACTCACCAAGGTTGAATGTAGCCATGGATTATTCATGTCATCTACATTGAGGGGAGGAGGATTTTGACAATGCAATTAGCCATATTTATAAAGTATATTCTTCTTTTCTCACTATGATGTTAGTTAGATAGTAGCACCCTTTTCCTCAGTTACTTCAGGATGTATCACCATGAAATAATCCTTCCATAGTTGGGCTTCAGTTGGCTGGAAAGACTTGAACATCTCATCAACCACTCTATAGTATAGAGCAATTACTTCAACTTCCACTTTCATCAATACTACCATGAGAATTGATGGAATTAAATTACTAGATGGCAATACAATGTCATCTTATAACTCCCTCAGTGAAGGATGAAAGTGAAATCTAGATAGTATAGATTTAGATGCTAATAGACATCTTTCATTCACTATAATACCTCCTCTCAATTCTTAATGATTCTATCATGCCCTCCTATTATGTCATCAATAGGAGGGGATTCTACCCTATGAAAAGAAGACTTCTTCTAATTATTGAGTATGCTTGAATAAACTAAAATGTTATTATTTCAAAATGATAAATCATTAGGGATCTAATAGAGATTTTTAGATGGTTCTAACTATTTAAATCACTAGTACTAAATCCCCAAGAATGATATCAATGATGAGAGATAGAGTATATCCTATGTTCAAATCTTCCTACAAAATCATTCTTCTTAACTTTGCAAGAATACCTTCATGAATTAAGTATTAAGAACCTAACTTATAGTTACAAATAGTCTTTAATTTAATATTTTCTTTAGGTCAACAATTATGAAATGTTGGGGCACAAACCTTCAATCAAATGTAGACTTAGCCTACTACACATGAACCAGAAAATAATAGAAGAATAATCACATGTTGGATTTAAATGCTAAAATTAACTAAGTATTTATTGTTGAAAACTAAACTAAGTATGGAATAAACTATGAGTGATGAAATAAAATCTAAGAATAAATCATAGTAAAATGAGCATAAAATATTAAAACACAACTATGACATCTGGAAAAGGATTTTTCTTCCTTCCCAAATAATGAAAATGCTTTATTATTGAAAAATAAGTATTTACATCCTATGGATGATCAAAATACATCCATTCACAAAAACAACATAAGTGGAATAAAGTTATAATAAGGGCTCAATTTATGAGCAAAATGGGGGTTTTATGAGTGAAATTAAACCTTTGGAGAATGAATCTATTTATAAGTCTAGAATTGATTTGGGGGTAAAATAGGATTTTTTTGATGAGTGTCCCAAGGCTAAAACTAAAATTGAAAAAATTATAGCTCTAGAGAAGTGATGCTAATTCTAAGTTTGGAGAAGTGACATGAGAAATATCTAATTAATGCTAATTCTACATCAACATTAATGCTTGAGATGTTAAATACTTGGGAACCAAACAAAGCTCATAGTGGTTATGGAGCATGTGGGAGGTGCTAGGATGACTAATAATCATATTCGTAAGCTCTCATAATCTTGAAAAGTGCTCTAGATTTTTAAAAACTAGCCTAGAATTTGAGTTTTAGTGTCCTATTTATAGGCTTAGGATTTTCAAATTTGATCTCAAGTTAAGTGTAGTTGACTTCGAATCTATTCTAGAAAACTAGAAGTTGAAATGCAAATTGATGATGTTGATGCATATTTGAATAAGGAATATAATGTTAACATGAATATTAGTGTCACCAAGTGATGCTAACAAGGCCACTAGCATTGCCAAGTGATGCTAATGTGGACACTAACTTTAGCATCACTTAGTCACAACACCTTAGTTTGAACCTTAAAATATTGTCAAAACTACCCAAAATAATGTCCATCCTCTTGGGGATAATTAGGAGCTATTATTGAAAGCTTATAGGAGCCAAAAATCCTATCAAAGATGGTGTTCTCAAGGGGTTTTATATAGTCCTATTGATGCTAATGTTGGCATTAATGTCAATGTTATCTAAAGTTAGAAAAATTTTTCCTTATTAGAACCATAGGGTGAACTTATTAAAATGCTAGAACTTGATGTCTTTTAGAGCTAAAACTAAGGCTAAGAAGTATTTTTAGAATAAGTGACACAAGTAGCATGATCTATGGTTGACATTGACACTACGTTAACATCAGCATCATGTCCAATACTTAGAAAAATTTCCATTTCTAAATGTTTTTGGAATGGCTAAAAGTAATGCTTGTATATTGGGTCATGAGTAAGAATGATCCCTAGAGGCTTTTTACAGCTAAAACTTTGTTTTTTTTAAAAAATATTGTCTTTAAGGAATTTTATGTACTTGAACTCAAGTGAAATAATATTAAAATCATACTTTCCTTGATCATTGAGAAACTAACAAAGTAAATACAACATTACTCCCTATTGATAGATACTACAAAAGTGCCAAGGAGGATTTATCAACAAGAGAAATGGATGATGAATTGATGTACCTATAAGAGAAAAATGGAAAGAAACAACTGGAAGAAGAAGAGAAAGTCTAGATATCACCTATACACCAGTCATGAGGACACTACTATATCATAGAAGCGTAGCATAGCTAAATGCTACATGCAAGATGATCAAGTAAATGTCATTAATAGTTTGCACACCCTGTTCCACTTAAGCTCTTAAGCCATCCTCACTAGAATAGAACTAAATAATTTATATCTTACTAATTTAATAATAAGAGGAAAGGAAATGAGATAGGAAGGAGAGTTAAAGAAAAAAAAAGAAAAAGATAAGAGAGGAGAGATGAAATATAGAGGTATGAAAATGAAAAAATAATAAAATTAGTAGAGAAATAAGGGATATTGCCTATACACTAAGTTAAAATGCTATGTCACTGAAGTGTAGAATAGCTATATACCATACTCTAATAATTGTTGATGATTAATAAATTAATAAATTCTCTCCCTATCTCACTCAAGTTTTAAATAACCCTCATATGGAGTAAAAATGACAAAACACTCATGGCTTTTGCATGAGATAGATCACTTGTAAATATTCTCATGATAACATTTTGATAGAAAGAAATAATAGTAGAATGGAACAACTATAGATTGGGGGACCATATGGAGTTGCATGAGAGAGACATAGAAGAATGGTAACAAAATAAAGAAAAAGAGAAAGAGAGAAACAGGATGAAAAGCAAGATAGGAAGGGATTAAAAAATAATCCAATAAAATGTAGATAAAAGAATCAGATATTACATGAAACCAAATACTCCTTAATCTTTTTTTTTTTTTTTTTGCATCATTTATAGTATCACTTGACATAGACTCAATTGATGGGATTTGGGAGTTGAATCCCATATAAGACCACTAGAAAATATACTCTAGTGTCAAGACTTTTGACAATGATGAAGGGGTCATCCTTAAGAAAAAAAGAAGCATAGTTGTTAGATGATGATGGATGATGTTGCTACAAATAATAATACATCCCAAGATAGAATGCCTCTAACTATGCATAGATGTAGTACTTATAATGATGATGATCCCACTAATAATGACTTTAGGATAATCAAGATGATGGTAGTTAGGGTTACAATTGATTAATACATAAATTTCTTATTGATATTAGGAAATAATGATGAATAAATAATGTAGGGAAAAAGGAAGAAGAGATGATGACCATAGGAACTAAACAAGTAACACCTATGAAAATGAAAATAAAGAACAAGTAGTGGTAGGATGTTGGCTATGTTGTTGATCTTGATATCTTTGATAGATGATGTGTTTGTATTTGATACATATTTGTATGAATGTTCTGAAGATTAAGAATTATGGTACAGGAAATTATTGTTGTTTATGATCTTTATGTTTTTATATTTTTATATTTTCTAGTTTTCTGTCTCTCAAATTTTAAAGTTTTATATTTTTATGTTTATTGAAAATTGAGAAAAAATAAAGGTATTAGATGAAAATAATATTTAGAATAATAAAGCTAGTAACAAACACATAAATAAGAAAAATAAATCACACGAAATAAAATGATGTAGATTAAATAAAATGAGGAAACATAGTTGATCAAGATAAAGTTAGAGGATAGATTAAAAACATGAGAAGAATAAGATAAATATGGTACGATTCCCAAATAGGGAACATGTCAGTAATGATTTTCTTAGTTTAAAAATAGGTAGGACCATTAATGCTTCTAGTGAATTCGACAATGAATAGTTTACCAAATCCTAGATCTATGAGTTTGTAAAAGTTAGAGCACCATGGGATTCTAACATTGGATTCATTAATGCTTTATGATCATGACATTTAACCCATGATAATGGGTTGGGAGCCTAACGTAGTTTCCTCTACCACATCTATGCAGGAGATGATATGAACTTTAGGATCAATGTGAATGAATACTTCCCTATTCTTGCATGGAAAGTATATTTCCTAGTGTATAGGTGAGAAAAATACAAAATTATAAGCTAACTAGGACCTTCTTAAAATAACGTTTATCCTTGAGAAATTTCTAATTATCTCAAAAGTAGCTTTCAATGTGATACACTTTTCTACCAAGAAAGGTAATTTAATCAAACCTATGATCTCTACCCTCACTCTACTAAATGATATTAATGTAGAGTTTGGGTTTGAGTACATGACCTATTTTTCAAGGTAGAAATGCTTGATAACAATCCATAAAATGATAATCCGACTTCATCATCCAAGTGCACCAGAGATAGTATCATATTGTCTTCAATTCGTATCATGATATATATAGTAAGTTAGCACAAAACACCTTTCATAGGATGTGGTTTGATGTTTTCTCCTTTAAACACAAAGCATTCTACCTCATATCTCATAGTATTTAACATTGGTAAGATTGCCTGACCATAAGGCTGAATATTTGCTAGAATGCTACTAGACTTTAAGAGCTCTTCCAATATCAAATGATGATCCTTAGAAGTTGAGATAAGATCAAAGAGAAAGATATTTTTTCCTTATATTTCATTGTTATTATGATGTGTTCCTAGGGATTGCATCCTTGGTAATAGATGCCAGAGGAATAGTTAATAATGCAATAGTTAATGTAGCTACTAGAGTAGGCGTAGATGTATTTTGAGGTTCCTGCATTGCCACCTTCTTCTTCCACTATGAGAATGATTTATTTTTAGATCAATCTTTTCCTTTTCCCCTATCATACATCACCTCCTTTTACACTCAACTAAGGATACCAATTAGAGATATGAGAGTAGGAAGCAATAGTGGTTCCTATAAGATGGGTAGGGATAAGGAGCATGATGGGGATGTACTACATATGATAAAATAGGAGGAGAATGAGTTAGTTGAGATGATGTAGGTAAAGGTAACCTACTTCTTAGTGGGGATGGAGAGATGGAATTCATGGAATTTTGAGGGGTATAAGGAGCATCATAATATCATGTGAGATCTATGAAAAATGGTGTTCTTTGTACCTTTTGGATAGCCAAAGTGAGAAAACTATTTGCAAAAAGATTGATGACAAAAGGTCATATGGGTTTAGGAGAATTAGCTTATAAGGATATTTAGGGATTTATTTGATGGGCACTCATTTGAGGATCACTAAACCTAGAAGGAAGGGAATGAATAACTCCCCAAAATTGAGCCTTTATGAAACAAAGCACACACATAAATTTACATGGTTTCCCAACTTGGGTACTCCACACTCAAAGCATAGATCGCAAGCATACCTTTAGACTTTGTTACTCTCAAAATATGATTGAAGTGTCCACACCTTGTACAGTCTTCAAGCCCCACTTTGAAGTGTTGAACTATAGCACTAATCACTCAACCCCGTAAGGTCCCATCAGGCTTGAAAATGCAGCTTCGAGGCTTTCACAACCTTTACAATCTTGATCTCTACACTGGGGTGTTATACCACAACACCAAAAAATTAATCCTATAGGATCCCAACAAGCTCAAGCACATCAACCCCATAGGGTAACAAGAACAAGAATTACAAGGGAGATTGCAACTTAGTTTGCTGATCCTTGTATAGTTAGGTACAACACACTTTACAATGCCAAAATGATAAGACAATGAGGAGAAATAGGTAATTCAATGATTAAAAATTATTATACAATGAATACAAAAAGGCTTGCACATTTCCCAATGCACATCAAGTCTTCTTATAGCTACCATGTTTCTAAATCCATCTCAAAACTCATGAAATAGCTAGCTAATGGCCAATAATGGTCATGGGAGACATCTTTCTCATGTCTAAGATGTCTCTCTAAATTTTCCTTCAATACATGGAAGACATCTTTGTTTCTTGAAAGATGTCTTTTTAAAGTCTCCATCCTAGAAGATGTCTTTTTCTTATAGAGGACATCTTTCTAAACTTGGTCTACATTCTATAAAGACATCTCTGCCTTGTGAAAGACGTCTTTATCTAAGAAAGATATCTAATTGTTTCTGAATATGTCTTTGTCTGAGTTCACTCTAATTCTACCAAGATGTTTTTTATTTTTCATAGACATCTTTCTTCCACCTTTTTTGTCTCTTGAATTCATCATTTCATGCTCATAGCCTTGATCTTTCACATGCTTTGATGATGATAACTTTGCTTGCATAGTATCTAGTCCTTGTCCACATTCTTTGAAGTTCTTGCATGTTTGATTGAAGATCATGTATATGACCTCCTTATTTAAGCTCTAAATATTTCATTCCTTATCCTCTTCAACTCATCTTGGTTTCTTTTGTATGTTTTCCTACAAACACAATAATCATACAACCATGCAAACAACCTTTAACTTCATTTTACTTAATGTTTTGACGAAGACAAAAATATACTAAAGGGTCCACAATCTCCTCCTTTTTGATGATGTTCAAAACTTATGAAAATGGGTTAGTGATCATACACATATAATCACACTACTCTCCCCCTATTTGAACAGTAGAAAAAAGGATAAAGTGCTCAAACTTGGTGAGGAAAGATATACAAGAATAATATATAGAGCCAAGTAGCACTCATAACTAGAAATAAATATACTCAGTATGTATTAATCAAGTCCATGAAGAGGTGCCCAAAATTTAGCAAGAGAATAACCAAACCTTCGAAGTGAAATTCAACCTTGAAGTGAAGCAAAGGCTTTGAAAATTAAGCAACCTATCTCTAAAACAATAAGACATTAGTAGTGCATGGTGCTTGGAATTTTTAGATATTCTCTATCTTTGTAAAATGTTAGCAAATGGAAATATCTTTATGGTGAGGTAAATGTATCCATATAATGTCATAATGGAAAACCATTAATGTTAAATTCAATAGTTAGGAAGAATAGACATGGATATGTTCCCATCAAGTTATTGCTCAAAATGTAGTAAGGAATGTACTACATCTTTCACTTAAGGTGTGATTGTGGAAATTGAGAACTACTCTTTTGAGGTCAAAAATAAGGAGCTATAATTAATTCAAAAAGGACCATCAACATTCAATTTTAAGGGTCAAAGATAGAACAAGGAGGAACAAGCATCTTATCTAGTTGTCTCATTCAAAATTNAAAGATAGAACAAGGAGGAACAAGCATCTTATCTAGTTGTCTCATTCAAAACCTGCACTACTATACTTAACTAGAAATTTGGAAATTTCCATGAGAATAAGGAAGCTATGAGTGAGACATGGATATTCCATTTTTTCTTCAAGGCAATGCAACAACCACCACCATTGATCAAAAATAAAACATTCTTAATTAATATATGTTCATATACTTCTTGAATTTCTCTACTAATGTAAATACGATTAAGTAAAAATAAAATTCAACACAAAATACAAAAGATAGAGCATGTAGATACTTTGCTAAAGAAGGAATGATCATAGTCATATTTAGAACATCAACTATTTGTAAAAATAGCCACTTATTATTTCATTTAATGATTGAATATTGAATACCAACATACAAATTGATGCTAAAGATCAAAGATTAAAAAAAAGAACTTATCTAATAGATACAATTGTTTGATGATAGCATGTATTTCTAGATGCAACCAAAAAGAGATCATCAATAGAAAATTTAATCTATGAGAAAAATATACATAGCCTTATTTTTGTACAAGACAAAAAACACAACCATTTAAAAAAGAAGTATTCATATATCGTTAAATACCTTTTAAGTCCTCATATGCAACAAATATAATCATTCAAGATTTTGCCATCCAATTTAGCATGAAATACCTCTTGAAGTCCTTTTCTTGCTCATTGAGGTTCTTGGCCATAGTCTCCAAAGACTCCCCCTACATTGGTGGCCTCCAAGATGATTGAGAAGTAGGCTCCCCCTACACCTGTGTTGCTTATCTTGGGCCTTTATGCAAATATCACAAAAACACTATAACTGTAGGTCAATATTAAGCTCATTTGTGGAGATCTAGGTTTTCAACCAATAGTATTGATAAAATTTTTAGAGGTTTGTCTTATCTTAGAAATGGAAAAAACCTCCCAAAGACTTTGAGAATATCATCAAGATAATTTCAAAATAAGCAAGTTTGAATGCAAGACAAGAAATCAAACTAGACTTGCGATGAAGATTCAAGAGAATTTATTATGAATGCTATTATAAATCTTCATAAAATCAATTATATTAATATCATGGATGAATGTAATAAATGTTCTAAACACTTATTCCACCATTTTTAATCTAGAAAAGATGTAGATAATTTTGAACTTTTCAAACACTATCCTAATTAACTAGGAAGCAAAGAGATAGAGACTTATCTTGCTTATCAATGAGAAGAGAGGATCAATGGAGTTTGAGGTAAGGTCCCCTATCATGAAGTACCTCCTCATTCTTAGGTTCTCTTTCATTAGATCATGTATGTAATGTCTCTATTTGTTCACATTCCTTGTGATAGATCTCTTGATCACTTTTTGCATTATTTTCAGGGCTCCACTCCCCTTCATTCTCACTTGTTGGTACCTGCACAATTTCCTTACCAAAACGTTTTTGACAAGACCAAGCATTAATCCTACTTTGATAATCATAACTAAGAGCTTGCTTATTTCCAAAAGTTTTACATACAAATAAAATATTATCCTTATGATCAAAATTATCAAATATTACTATGCTTGAGCTTGCATTTTCATGTGTTTCTTCCTCTAAATTCTTTGGTCGATTTTCAGGAGTTTCTTCTTCTTGAATCTTGCTAGAATCCTTATTCAAAGAGGTTAGTTATTGAATCTCAAATTTTATATCTGATATTTCTTCCTTCACTTTAGCATGAATAGCATCTAACTTAGAAAGTACTAGTTTCTTTTCCTTCCTAATCAAATGATGTAAAAGAAAAAATTCTTCTTTAAATTTACTATACCTCTTGTTACACTTACCATCTTGTTCAGCCACAAGTGAGGAATCTTCATTAGTAAGTGCCATGCATATGATATGTAAATCTTTGGAAGAGTTGCATGCTTCTTCTTCACTTTTCTCACCATCATACAAACTTGTATAAAAGTTGGTCTTTTTTGGTTCCTCATCATTGGATCTATTCCTTGACTATACCTTTCTATCGCTTGAATTGCTAGGACATTCGAAGGCCATATGGCCTCTTCCTCCACAAACCCAACATTCTATAGAAGAAAAATCTAGATTAGAAGAATTTAAAAAATTTCTACCTCTTTCTCTACCTTTGAAGAAATTAGATCTTTTTTGTTGCTAAGATGCCCCTTTGTTTCTTCTTGTAAGTAATCATTCTAGTCTCCTTGAGAGAAGATCAATCTCATCTTCATTTCCCTCATGCTTATTGACCTCCTTCTTCTTGAAGGTAGTCTCTAGAGTAATAGGTCTTTCTTGAATTTTTCCTTTGCTTATGAGATTCATTTCATAGGTGATAAGTGCACTTTGAATTTCCTCAAATTTTAGAGTTGAGAAATCTTTGATTTCCTCCATGGCTATGATCATAGTCTAAACTCCAATTGAAGAGTTCTAATCACTTTGATAATTCCATTACTTTTGAGCAGATCCTTCCCTATTCCTCTAATTGCTATGACAAGATTGTTAGCTCTAGAAAAATAATCTTTAATTTTCTCACCTTCTCTCATTTTGAATTTATTGTATTCACTTTGTAAAATCAACAATTTTGATGCTTAACACCAAAGGTTCCTTCATAAGTAGCTTCTAAACTTTGCTAAATTTCTTTGGTTGTTTTAATCCTACTACCCTATTAATTTCAGATTTATTTAATGTGTAATATAAATATTTTTTTTCTTTTGAATCAAACATGAACTTATACTTTTTCTCTTGAGACCATTTGTTATGAGGCTTGATAATGCTAGTGGTGCCATCAAAAAGTGGAGCATAGCCTTCTAGAATTGACTCCCATAATTCAAACTCCATGGATTCAAAGAACCCTTGCATTCTAGCTTTCCAATAGGCAAAGTCAAATCCATTAAACGTGGGTGTCTTTATGTAAGATATCTCTTCCATTTTTCACTCTTGAAGTCCATGATGACAAAGAAGAGTACGAGGCTCTAATACCACTTGAGGATCATTGAACTTATAAGAGGAGGATGAATAAGTTTTCCAAATCAAACCTTTATGAAACAAATCATACATACAAATTTATGTGGTTCCCTAACTTGGATACTCCACACTTGGAGGGTAGATCGCAAGCACACCTTTAGACTTTGTCACTCTCAAAATGTGGTTAAAGGGTCCACACCCTATATAGTCCTTAAGCCCTACTCCAAAGTGTTGTATCATAACACCAATCACTCAACCTCATAAGGTCCCATCAAGCTTGAAAATGTGGCTTCAAGGCTTCCATAACCTTTATAATCTTGAGCTCCACACTAGAGTGTTGTACCACAACACCAACAACTCAATCCCGTATGATACCAAAAAGCTTAAGCACATCAACCCTGCAAGGTAACAAGAACAAGAATTACAAGCAAGAATTGCAACTCAATTTGCTAATCCTTGTACAGTTAGCTACAACACACTTTACAATGCAAAAATGATAAGACAATAAGAGGTAATAGAGAATTCAATGATTGCAAATGATTATACAATGAATACAACAAGGCTAGTACATTTCCCAAGTCTCCTTATAGCTTTCATGTTTCTAAATCCAACACAGAACTCATGCAATGACTAGCTAATTATCAATAATAGTTGTGGGAGATGTCTTTCTCATGCCTGCGCTATCTCTCTAAATTTACCTTCAATATTGGGAAGACATATTTGTTTCTTGAAAGACATCTTTCTAAAGTCTTCATCCTATAAGACATCTTTGTCTTATGGAAAATTTCTTTATGAACCTAGTCTACATTCTATAAAGATGTCTCTACATTGTGAAAGACATCTTTTTCTAAGAAAGACATCTTCTATTTCTAAAGACATCTTTATTTGAGTTCACTCCAATTCTACCAAGATATTTATTATTTCCCAAAGATGTCTTTCTTCTACTTTCTTTGTCCCTTGAGTTCATCATTCCTTGCTCATAGCCTTGATCTTCCACATGCTTTGATGATGATAACTTTACTTGTACAATATCTAGTCCTTATCCACGTTCTTTGAAGTTCTTGCATGTTTGATTAAAGATCATGTGGATGACCTCCTCCTTTAAGCTCTAAACATTTTATTCCTTGTCCTCTTTAGCCCATCTTGGTTTCCCATCTACATAGTCCTATAAACAAAATAACCAAAAAAGCATGCAAATAATCTTTGACTCCATTTTACTTAAAGTTTTGACAGACACAAAAACATACTAAAGGATCCCCATCATCTAGATAACAAATGATGTTTTTAGATGACTATCTTTACGTTCAATGTGAAATGCAGATACTCCCCTCAAATGTTAATGTAAAGGATCTTAAATGATGTACATGTCTTATTTATCAAATTTAACCAATGGGTTTAAGACTAATCTTTACTTTTCAACAATAATTTGAATGTCATCTTTGAGTGCATTACAGTCATTTGTATCATTACTTCTATCCTCATCATAGTATCAGAATTTGTTGGGATCATACTATCTTGGAACTAGTGTATTTCTTCCAACATTAGCAAGGATCTATATATACAGTTTATAAGCATCTAAATCTAGCCTATGATTACTTCAAAATCTATTTTGGGATTATGTGTCTATATCGTAGAATCATGTTACAATGTTGAGTCTAGGTCATCAAAAACTTATGGTTTTTAAACTGATCTTTAGGTTGTCTTCTTTGTTGGCCTCCATGTAATGAAGCTTGTCCAACATTATTAGCAATTAATGAGAAAGTTTATGAACATTGATTTATCAAAGATATTGTATATCCTACATTCTACAAGGTCTTTTCCTTAGGTGCCTTGTTCATTTTGTTATGGAAGTTAATCCATTCCACATTCTTCCACTAACGTCACTTCATCCATATGCTTGGCAAAAGTAATGGCATCATGAAGAATAAGTAGCCTATGATAGACTAGTTTCCTTCTAATATGGTCATTTATTATTCTCTTAAAAATATCCAATAGTTGATCATCAATTAGTGGATGGATAAGCTTCATTATAACTAATTTTCATCAAAATATAAACTTAAAAATGGATTCATGACGAGTTTATTTTATTGCAAGATTTTTTGCAATGTGTCACTCTCCATGATATTATATTTAAACCTCTTCATGAAGGTAGTAAAAAATTATTCAAGGAAGGTGATAGATCCATGAGGAAACAACCTATACCATTCAAGTGATTTTCTAGTTAGGGACTTGGAAAAACATCTAATGATGATACAAGAATAATTGGCTAATAGCATGCATTCATTACGAAAGATGATAACATGATTCATGGGATCAAACTCTCCATTATACTAACTAAAATTTGACAAAGAAACCCATTTAGGAACTTGGGGAGGTATGATCAAAGAGGGAATAGAATCAATAAGGATTACCAATAGAAACAACATGAATACCCTCATGCAATGTCATTTCCTATTGGGTTTGATCCTCATTCAACTATAGCCTAAAGGATATATCTTAAAGAAATAACACTAATTCACAAGAAATTCTAGGGATATATTGAGTAGCATTATTTAGAATAAAATTATCAGTAGGTAAGACTAGTTGAAAGTACCATGATAGGCATAGGTACTAATAGCATGACATTATGCTAAGAAATGTGATGTGCAGATGAGGGTAAGGAAAATGGTAGAGAAACCAATGAATGCTAAGCTAGGACCATGTGGGACAACTCCTAAAAATAATTAAGTGGTGGGTTAACATCTTGTATCAAAGCTATGTTTCTAAGATTGATCATAATTGTGCTTGAAAAGAGATTATAGTCTAGAAATAATTTTGTCACAAATGGAGAAATGACTATGAAATTAGCTAAAGTACGATTTGTAGGGGAAATAGTTTAAGGTCTGTGCATAGAAAATGGATTGGTAGAATCAACGAGATTCACATGCTCTGAAATAAGACTTTGAGGTAATGAATATGGTTGATGGAAAAGGTCTACAAGTAGGAATATATGGGGAATTTTCCCCTCTTCATCATCATGAATGTTGATGGCATCACTTATCTCATTATATTAGTCTTGAAATTGCTAAATCCTATTGCTAAAATTGATATTGGAATGTTCCACAAGATGATCTATAATAGACTATTTCTATTGAATCTTAGCACTTTCCATTACCTAGACTTTATTTCTAATGACTAGGTACTTTGCGAACATAGCCCATTTAGACAAATCCAACTTAATGAGATGGTTTAAGTCAAGAAAGACTAGTTCCAAATCATCAGCCATTTCATAGGTAGTCATCCTCTTTAGCTCATTTTTGGATAGCCCTACATTCATCTCTCACTTGGTACATGCAACCTTGTAGTCACCTTGAGGTATGGATACCATGAGAACCTATGCCTTTCATATCTTCATTAGTCTACAACACTGGGAGGTCTGGAAGGTATCAAAACCTTATCTAAACATGATGTCAACAAGTATCTCCTCCACATACTTTAAAATAAGATCAAGTAGAAAGTAAAAAATAAACTAAACAAAAGGTAATAAAATCACAAAAAAATTTATGTGCTCGAAAGGATCCCTAGGCCACTAGAAGATGGATTCGTAACCCTAGAAACAATATTAGCCCTCCATATAGTGCTAAAAATGTTCTTGAAAAATTATTCTTCCTAACTTTGCAAAGATACCTCCATGAATTAACTGTTACCAATCTAACTCATGGCTATAAATAGTATTCAATTTGATATAATTTTTTCTAGATTAATGATTATGTCATGTTGGATCATAAGCCTCTAAACAAATATGGACTTACCCTATCACACATGACAAAGAAATGATATGAGAATGATCAAACACTAGGTTTAAATGCTTTAATTGGCATAGTATTTATTCCTAAAAAATAAACTATGAGTGATTGATGAGCAATGGGTATTCCCTATAGCCAACCATATGAATCACAAGCATGTATGCATGATCTGGTTGAATTCCATGGATATCTTTTACCTAAGTTGCGTATGTCCTAAATAGTAAAATGTGAGGTTATTGGTCATTGTCATCCCAATCATCACTTGTGTTAACTTCATTCGTATGGCTAAGTGTGATTGAAATATAAGATATTTATATTTATAATTTTTATTATTTTTTTATCTTTAAAAGTATTAATAGAAAGAAGTTGTTACAATATCAAACTTTAACTAATTAATGACTAAACTTTCCTAAATGTAGAGTATCCATTCCCACTTTCCATACACATCCTAAACTTATACTAACACTACTAGGTTACCAAGTGTATATCACTTGGGGTACCAAGTATTCACTGTTGGAATTACCAAGCGTTAGTATATTATGCTTAAAGTGGTCACACTCTAGTTACTATAAAATAAACTATTAAATATTTTAAGTATAGAAATGTAAAATACATGTAAAGTAAAATGCTTGAAAGTAAACTTAATTTAATCTAAGTGCTACAATGGAGAGAAAAAAATTTGATTTTATTTTTGTTCATGCAACAGTGTCCAAGTATCTCTTACACTTAAATAAAACTCCATACAATTTGTTCAATCCATGTTGGAAGCACTTAGAGAGAAACTTTGCTAAGTCCTACAAAAGATAAATGCAAGAGTTTGACTATTAGAATGATCAAATGATGTCATAAATGTGGATGGTATACACATTTATATAGGCATCAAGAGGACCAGTGTCAACACATATGAACCAATGCATCCAAGGATGCATTGATGGGGATGTATTAATGGGGCTACGTCAACAGGCATGTATCAATGCAGCTGACTTATTGACACTTCATCATACCCCTACGACTAACTGAAAAGCTTATCCTTAAGTGAACAAAATGGAATCAATTTTCTCACAAAATTTGGAAAGGTATGGAACTAACTGAGTACTTATAATAAACAAAACAACTCATGAATGTAATTTTGACTTATAATTTATGTGGATATAAAATTGGTATAATGTACAAAGAATTTAAACACTTTTACAATAATTGGTAGGCATTAGCTAGATGAATAAAGACTAAATTATGTCTTCAAATTGTACTTAGAGGTGAAGGCTCCTATGGCACAAAGGATCTTTCATCACATCCTTACTCTACTAAAGGCTTGGGCTACCCTAGTGTTGCAGAAAGCTAGAAGGCATCCAGAACTACCTTCATCTTTTCTTCCTTAACCCATGGATTGTGAATGGTATAGGTGGCTTTGCCTAAATGAGTTGGTGCTAGTATGTCTCACAAGCATGGTAGCATGAAAAACATCTCTTTTATGTTGAGAAAACAAGCTAGAAATTATTTACATTCAAAGTTGAATGTACAAATGAGATTTTGTAGCTCCTAGTAATCACTTATTCTCCTATCTACATTCTTAATAATGGATCTCTAATTAGTAAACTTACTTCTGAGAACATCAAGCTCAAGGTTGATCACTTATAACTTTTTCTTAGTATCTATGTGGAGCTTGAACTCTACCTCACAAAAGATAAACGAGCTAGATACTTGATTTTCTAACTCTGATCTTAGCATCCTTACTATTAACATTATCAAGTTTACATATTAGAGGATAGTGAGTTCCATGTACTCAATCATCTCCTCAATCTATAACTCCTTAAAGTGGATTCTACTTAAATATATACATTGATTCTATTGAACATATGCTACCACATATCATCTTCTTACTAGAGTTTCTAGAGGGCCTCATTCACCTTTTTCTTTGCCAAATTGATTTCTTTCTCATTGATTTATTTAAGCATTCTAACCTAGTCCCTGTAATGGTCCTTGAATTGTTCATATCTCAAGGCCTCATTTTTCCAAGTGGCAATCTTAATTGCAGTCTTCTAGTGAAGGTCATGAACTTCTAGCCAACCTCCTCAAATCTAGGTTTACTTTAGCAAGTTGTTTCTATTGCTGGTAAGTGTATTTAACTATCTAGTCCTTCTATTGCTTATCATTTTGGATGCAATGATTATCCTAGGTTAGAATAAGCTTTTCTTTGCAACCTTATTTAAGGTCACAATTGAAGAAATTCATTATTACTTAGGATAGTTTGCATCAAAGTTCACCATCTTCTTGGCATTCTCAGGCTCTTGATATTTTTGCTAAAGATCTTAGAAAGCTTCATCTATGATGAGCTCTAGTCTGAGAATGGTAGGATCTAACAAGTAGGCTTTGAGTTTCACAAAATCAACAATCAATTGTCAATTGCTAATAATGGCCTCCTTTAGTTGTGCGTTCTCTCTCAACAATTTGGTACTTGTCTTTAGAAGCTACAACTAGGTAGTACAAATATCTTTCATAAGATCAAAGATCTTTGAAATCTCATCATTTGTCTAGTTGATAATCCTTGTAACCTTGTTCAACAAGCTCATGGATGATCTATATACAGAAGATTTACCACCACATTCAAAGGCTTCTTATTGTAACTATTATTCTCAAAGTTTTCTTAGACATTTAGCAATTTCTAGCATTTTTAGTGTCATCTCTGATGCTTTAGGTGGTGGTGGTGGTGGTTTCTCCTCTTCTTAAAGGTTGGTAGGTGTTTTATTCTTCATCATCTCCTATCATGATGTAGTAAGGGCTATTCAAACCACATCATTGGAGTAGCAAGTTATTCCTCCCCTTTTATAAATTTTTCTAATAAGGCATGGAAAGAGGAATGTCTTCCTACCCTTCCATTTTCCTAGAAATACTTCTCTATTTCAAGAAAGATGAGCTATGACAAGTTGACCTAGAATTTTTTACCTAGAGTCGCACATGCCTTGGTGGATCCTACTTGACCTTTGTGTTGGATTGAGATTATAGGCCATGATCTTGAAGTAGGCTTGCTTCATCTTAGCTAGGGAACTATAATTCTTATGGTCTACTCCATAACACCACTAGACCCATTCTTTCTTTGCTTTGGGGTCTAGCTGAGTAGAGATCTTTTTCGACTTCACCCTGGTGTTGGGTAATCTAAGGGCCTTTGTTATTGCCTCAATTGAATAAGAGATGGTAATGTCTTTAATTTTTTTAATCAAATCTCCTTTTCAATTACTCCAAAAGAGATAGGCTTCTCTCATGTACCACTCTTCATTGGTGGAGAGAATGGACCATAATGGAGACCCCCATGGTTGTATTCTTACTACTTTCAGTACAAGCTCCAAGAAAGTCTGAAATTTAGTTTCTAGAGGATAGAACTTTGAATTTCTTCATTATAAATCTTCTCCAAGAAAGCCTCTGTGAGCATGACCTCTAGATTGGATCATGATATTGGAACCTCATCCTACTTGGATTGCCCCATTTCTACTATGGAAATTTGATGGACAAATTCCACCTTCTTATGCAAGGGACTGCTAAGGTTGTTGCTACAATTGTTGTTATTGTTTCCTTCCACCATGAGCTTGCTTCTCCATAGGCTATCATGGCCCTCCTACTTTTAGTCCTTACTTAGGTATCATGTATGATCATAAACATAATCTAGGATTAGTCTTTTCGGATATAAGCTTATTTTATTCTAATATATTTCTCAATTTGATCAGGTTAGGTTTATTGATCAAAAGTTATAATTTTATTGTTAAGTCCTTATTTAGTCATTCAAGCATATGATATTATTATATTATTACTTGATTCATGCTTTAATAGAGGTTAATTATTGATATTAACTCTTATGATCATTAATTTAATATTATTTTAAAATCTTATTCATGAAGTGTTTGAAAAATGTCCAAAAACGTTTTTTTGAAAGCCTAGTGTTTAATGCCTTCATGATATAAAGCGTACCACTAAAAGCTCAAGGATTGAATAACAAGTAAAAAAAATAAGTAGTTGCCAACTTATGGCTCTTGGAAGGCTCTAGGCCTTAAAAAACTCCTTGTGCATTTGAAAGAAAATTTAAAAATAAAGCTAATTCATGTGTATTTATAGGATTTTTATGTCACATCAATGAGGATGCGTCAACAAGGCTACATCAACTAGTTTAGCTACATCAATAGGAATGCATTGATGTAGTTGTTCGTAGTCATTTTTCAACTTAAGATATTGAGGAATTTTGAATGAGTTTGGGGTCAAAAAAGAGGTAGATGGAAATCAAAAAGCTAGGAAAACATGGAAATAATGCATTAAAGGTATGATTTTAAGAAATTAGAGCATTATAATCATGCAGGATGAGTAATTGGAAGATGTTTCTTATTCCAAAGTAAAGCAAAACTAAATAATGCAAGCTACCAAAATTATCAAGATCAAAACAAGGTACATGGTCATGAGGTTTATCCTAAAGGAAACTAAGACATATGCAAGTGGGTGCTCTCCAAAGTAGGCTTATGCCTAATATTCCCTTACATAACCTCACCACAAGAAGTTCATAGGCATCCTGGATGATGAATGGTTGCTCAAGCTAAATATCATTCTCATGTAAGGGATTATTTAAGGATTATGAAAACTATAAAAAAAACTATTCATTGATCATGGTATGAGATAGTGAAGTGAAAGAAAATGGAGTGCAATAATGGTAGAAAGAGAATAATTAAGGAAAGTTCTACATCATGATTGCATGGAATCCTTAGTGAAGTACAAGAAGAAGATGATTTGATACTAATCTATTCCAAGTCTAGACCAAGTCCATTCCAATGATAGTGGCCTCACATTGATGTATTCCTTCTCATCTATCATCATGATTCAATGACAACCATAAAGGATAATCATCACTCCAAAGAAAGAAGATAAGAGAAGAATGAAATAGTTAGAAAGAAATTCAGGCCTTTGTTAAATGGGTGCTTTCAAGCATGGGCAACATGTCTTTCTAGCCTCATAACCAATGCTTATATCCTAAGAGATCTTTTGAGAAGTTTGCTTTAAATTTCCATTTTTTTTATTTGGTAACCATACCATATAGAAACATACTTCCTTTTATGTTTGATAGTAGGAGTGATGATATAGCCATGAGAAGTCATAAAACTTAGAAGGGAAGTTGAGATGAGAACACAACAAATCTCCTTGATGTCATACTCTTTTTCATTCCCACTTGATCCTTTCCTAGTTCATTGGATAACAAAATCACATGTTACTTCTAGTTTTATGTAAAAGAACCTTCATGCTCTTATGATGCAGAAATCAACATGAGATAGATGAAATTGGTAGATGTCGTGAACTCACTACCTGAAACCACCAAAAAACTAATAGATTGTTAGTAGTGAGCATAAAAAATAGAAACTTAGCCTTTGTAATAAATCATAACCTTGATATCTGCATTCAAAAATTTCCAAAATTTATAGTAGCCATATAACAAAATTAGAGATTTTAATTAAGAGCAAATGAAAGTAATAAGAAAGATTAATGAAAAACTAGAAAATATAAAAGGAAAATATATAGAATAATTAATAAAATAAAAATAAAATATTAAACATAAAAAGAAAGATGCAAAATAAAATAGAAGATAAACCCTTTCCTATATCTACAAGTGGTTAATGTTAAAATTTAAGTAATCTTCCTATTGGTTACTTATGCTTGATGGTTGACTTGAGGATGGTAAGGTATTATAAGTTTTTTTGCATCCCTAAGTGTTGCATTAACTTGTGGAAGGTAGTACCTATGAAGTAAGTTCCATTATGAAAAATTAGTACTCTAGGCACACCAAATCTATTTACCACTTGTTGTTAAAAGAATTGAGTTGTACTAGTTATGGTATAGTCAAAAATGGTTGCAAATTTAGCCCATTTTGTATGATAATCAACAAAAACAATGATACATGAATTTCCATTGGACATGGAACTAATGGATCCCATAAAATTAATTATCCAAATGTTGAAGGATTCTAGCAGTTGAATCCAATTTTGGGGCCCTTTCATTCTAGTTATCATTCCTCCATCTTGTTGGCATCTCTCAAATAAATGGGCAAAATGATGTGCATCCTTGAAGATTGTTGGCCAAAAATATCCTACCATCAATATTTTTCCTACATAACAACCCTCACAATGATTCTTGTGAGCATCATGGAGTACTCTCAATTGGTCTACATTAGGTACGCACCATCAAACTAGGTCATTGGCACAAATCTTATGGAGGTTTTCCTCTATTTCTATGTAGTGTTTGAACTAGTGAAAAAAATATTATTTTTTCCTATAATTCCATTTAGTAGGAGTCTCCTGTGTAAGTAAATATGAGAGAAATTCATCATACCAATTTTTGATCCTTTGTGTGTGAAGTTCAGTTATCTTAGCAAAGAGAAGCTCATCTAGAAATTGATCAGACAAGAACTCTTCATTATTATTGTTATTCCATCTTAATTGAGATAGATGATCTACAACTACATTCTAAATTCCCTTGCTATCCATCATCATTAAATCAAACTCTTACAAGATTACCAAACATCATATAATACAAGGACTCACTGCTAGCTTATTCATCAAGAAGCAAATTCCACTATGATTAGTGTGCATAAAAATTAAATATCAAAGAACATAGTGCCTAAATTTCTCTAAAGCATATACCACCATGAGTTCTTTTTCTATAATTGTGTAATTGAGTTGTGCATCCAAAATGCTCCTACTTGCATGATAGATATAATATGGGTGTTTCTAATCATTCATTTATGTAAGAACCACTCCCAATGCATAGTTGGATACATTTTTCATGATGTCAAATGATTTGGACCAATCAAAAGCACATAGAATGGGTGTTTCTATGATCTTTTCTTTCAATTATTAGAATGAAAGTTTGCATTCCTTAGTCCACTCAAAGGCTACATCCTTCTTGGTAAGCTCAACAAGTGACTTGGTGGTTTCAAAGAAGTTTTTAATGAAATGCCTGTAATAACCAACATGACTAGGGAATGGTCATATATCTTTGACAATTAAAGGTTACCTAGTGATTCCTCAGATAACCCTTATCTTTTCAGTATCCATCTCAAATTCTTTTTCTAAAATTATATGCCCCAAGACAATACCTTCTTGGACCATTAAATGTCTCTTTTACCAATTGAGCCACAAGTTTGACTTTATACATTATTTCAATACTTGCTCAAGATGGTCCAATGATTACTCAAAATTAGCTCCATAGGTGGAGAAGTCACCCAAAAAAAATTCTACACCACTGCCAATCTGCTAGTAGAAGATGCTTAGAACTAGGTGTTGGAAGATTGTAGAAGCATTGCATATGCCAAAGGGCATCTTCTTGTACGTAAAACGCCCCCAAGAACATGTGAAAGTTGTTTTGGAATGGTCTTCTAAAGAAATTTTTATTTGATTGTACCCATTGTATCCATCCAAAAAATTGTAATAGCTATGGCCCATACTTATATCCAATACTTCTCCACAAATGGTAATGAACAATGATCTCTGAACATAGGCATGTTCAACAGCCTAAAGTCTATATAAACTCTCCATTGTCCTCCTTTCTTTAGTATAATAAAAAGTGGGCCTAACCACTCACTATCTACCACTAGATAGATGAACTCTACCTTGAGAAGTTTTTCAACTTTATTTATAATAACTTCTTTCAATTATCGATTCAATCTCCTTTATGGCTACCTCCTTGTTTTGATAGTACAATTTGTGTAGATTCGATGTTGGCATACGTGTGGATCTATTCCTATTAATTCATTATATAACTAAGAAAAGGCTATTGACCATTATTTGACTATCTCTAGTAGCTTTTCCTTCTATTCCTTAGTGAGCTAGGCATTGATGATTACCGGCTTCCCATTGTCAAGGAATACATATTCTAATGATGTTAGTAAAGATTTTAGTTCCAAGGGCTCTTGCTTAGAAATATCAGGGATTTCCAATTCTTCCCAATTTGTTTCTACATCTTTTTTGTATTTTTCTTCAAAGAGTTAGCTCTATATCTACTCTAGTTCATTCATCTTGTCAATGTAAGTACTTGTGAGGATTTTGGCTAGTTTCATGCACATTGTGGAACTAGAGCTATCATCTATTGTCAACCACTAGGCATCTTCTTATTTTGTAACTCCTATGTATAGGAAACTTTGGACATCTATGGTTTCAGCATACTTTTTGCATGTTGTAATTGATGTGCTTTTTATGGTCCATATTTTTTGCACAGAGTGATACCATGTGTCACTATACATGATGAATTAAGCTCTCTTCCTTTCAATCTTTCCAAATTCATTTTCCTTGAAAAATTTTAAGAAGAGGTCCCTAATCCTTGGCTTAACATCAATTGTACTTAGCCAAGACCTTCACATGATAAATGGAAAGCCCCCTTTACATTTTTCTATATGAATAACCAAGAAGTCCTTTAAATATGACCACATAGTGGGCACAGTATCCTCCACTAATTCTAACGAAGTAATGATGGATTGGTTAGCAAGCTCTAACCTACTACTACATTTCTTAAGTAGAGATAGGTTCTAAGTTTTTTAATTTTATTTTTTTTTTTGAAAAATTAAGTGCACACTAGAACCTAAGTCTAGTAGAGCCTTACATGGATTAATTCTACAATCTGAAAATAAAGTAGAGGACTTCCAGAATCAATCCTTTTCCTAGAAAGGTGTTCTACCTTTATACAATCCATGAGTACATGTGCTAATAGGAAAATTTACACATTTTTTAGTCTTTGATTTCAAGGTAGCTCAATGGGTATCTCTAGAGCATGTAGATTGTTGGGCTTGAAGAAAGTCATTTTTTGAGGCTTATGCTTAGAACCACTTGAATTATCATCTATTTTTTAGTTCACCATCCATGTGGCATTGCATTGTTAAGGCTATGGTAATATCTCACCTTGCACAACCGATGTAGGTAGCACAAAAGTGGAGGTGTGAAGTGCACAGTGTTGTGATGAATAATGAAAAGCATAAGTAGAAGAGGATTTGGCTCATGGATTGGTAGGTCTATGATATTTAGGAAGATATTAGTGATGAGAAAAATAAGTATGACCTATAAAGCCACTAGGAGACAAGCTACCAAACATAATATCCATATGGGTCTAGTTGAAAGTAAAAATACTTTTGTCTTGGTGGTGGCACCCCCCACGATTGTGGGTTCTACCATTAATGATAATAATCTTGAGGTTGAAGTGGAACTCTACTTGGATAATACTATTTCTAATGAAACTATTACCGATAATTGCCTTATAGACAAGGTAATCTCTTGGATGGCTGATTTCTAGCAAACTTTGAATCCTAGGGATACTCCCTAGATTCTTGTAGGTGTGATAGTATTAGGCAACATTTCTTAAGATTTTCATATTTGCAAATGTCACATCCTTCATCTTCTATTTTAGAATCTACAATCTCATCAACTACCATAGCCTTATCTCTTTATTGATGGTAATCCTTTCTTGCATCCTTTCTACTCCTATCTTTTTCTCTATTCCCCTACTTCATTTTCTCCTCTAAAAGTTTTAGGGTAGTTTGGAACTTCTTATCCAAGGAGTCCCACACATTATCCACCTTAGCTGATATCTTTACACAAATTTTTAAATTAGAAAGGTTTTTCTCTGTACCACCTTCTCTAGTGATGCTTCCTCCTCAAGATTGCAAAGATGTACCTCATTTTTTGAATGGAGGGATCTCTATTATACTTCTATGCATTTTCTCTCTTTTTCACTTATCCTTCTTCTTTGACCACTTGATCAATAAGCCTTTGGATCTGATGGTTTCTCATTTCTAACAATCTCCCTTGGGCATAAACCTCAAGAGTCTCTTTGGTTTTCTTCCTAAATCTATCTATCACATGGCAAAGATGCTCCCTTAAAGAGAAACTATAGCCTAGGCATTCATGTAAAAGAGAATAGTACCTTCCCAAGGCTATATTAAGTTATTTTTTATTACCTTATTTTACCCCTTGAATTTTTTTTCCTCAAGTTAGATACCTTGGTGATGAGCAATGAGGTACCCGTACACCCAACCATATGAATCACTAAGATGTTTATGCATAATTTGGTCAAATTTTGTAGACCTATAGTTCTCCAATACACTAGTTCCTCTAGAAAATGAAATGGGCATTGAGAACGCTCACTGTCTTCCCAACTACACTTGTGAGGATCAAGGGTATGGTTTAAGTGTAATTGAGGTACATGCTTTTTCTCATTTCATGTCTTATAAGTTTAATCGCCTACAACAAGAATGAAAGGTAGAAGAATTCAACATCTAATTATTCTACTATCTAACTATCCTAACACAAGTAACCACCCCACTTTCCTCGACACATCTTGAACACATATAATGTTGTTGGGCTACCAAATGTTAAGAGTTACTAGGTTACCAAGCACTATATGTATGCTTGAAGTGGTCATGCTTGTGTTCATTACCAACTAGAAATTAATTGCTTAATTGAAATGCATAAAAATAAAGTGCATGAAAGTAAAGTGCATTAAAGAAAACATTAATCTATTTTTAGTGCCACAAGGATTATCAAAAGAGTTCATTTTATTCCTATCACACTGCTGCACTTAGGTACATCGGTGTTCAAACAAAGATCCATACACACTTAGACTCCTGTTGTGAGTACTCAGAAAATATTCTAACTCTAGAAAAAAAAACTGCAAGAGATTTACTACTTTAACTAAAAAACTATATGGAAATCATGAGCTCAAGCAATATATTTATAGGTTGGCATATAGCCTGTGACATCGGATACTTGACATCGTGTCTTAGATTTGACATCAAATACCCAATGTCCCATCTTATCTTTGACGTCAGGTATCCAACATTGGATACCCAACATTAAAGTAGATGAAAAAAAATGTTTCATAATACCCCCATGACTGAATGAAAACTTTTCCTTGAGTGTAGAAGAGGAGGAACAAGTTCCTTACAAAATATTGGGTAGTATGACATTATTCGCAGACATATAAACTAACTAGATGGAACAAACAAACTTTGAGTGCCCAAGTGTATGGAGTTAAAATTTTTACAAATTTGGGTGTTCATGATAAGAGAAGGAAACAGCTTGGATAACACTAACATCTAACACCTCTTGGTAATTGAAGAGCGAGGGAGAAGATCCAATGATCATGAATGGTCCTCATCATGTGGTACTACTGCAGAATCTTTGGTGAAGATAGTCCCACTTCCAGTCCATGCTTCCCACTACAATTATAACAGAATCATGAATTAGTATGCAATGTGTAACACATAACTATTAAATGCCTTGTCTCATTAGTGGTTACACTTAGCTAGGTTGTGATTGTGATAGATTGATTCCTTTAGGAGTGTTAGCAGGAAGGCTGACAAATAGGGTAGAATAGATAAGTAGTCCATTAAATTTGAAAAAGTTCAACACAAGGAAGTATTTGAAGAGGGTGTAAGAATTCACAACAATAAAAAGAAAAGTTACTAACAAATGTTGTGAAGATGTGAACAATTAGATGTCATTGATGACGTAAACAAAAGGATTTTATTATAAGAGTATCTAAGGGTAACGAACTTAACTAGCCCAACCAAAAGATATGCAAGTGGGTCCTCCCCAAAGTAGGCATAGGCCTTTTATGCCCTTACATAACATCAAACCAAAGAGTCTGTGGGCTCTGTGGATGATTAATGGTTATAGAAGGTTACATACAAAAACCTAGAAGAAACTACCTAATAATTCCAACACATCAGACTAGGACATCAAAAAAGAACATGCACCTAGTCATAAGGTGAGATATGATGAGCATAAATGGATGAGAAAGAGTGGAATGGAGTTCCTGATTAAGGTCACATGAAGTCCCTTGTGGATTTTATAGCTAAATGACTTTGATAAGGTCCATCATTAGTTCAAACCAAAACCAACCTTGTTCAATGACTTCACATCATCATTCTAGGACCAATCCATCCCTTGAGACACAAGAGTGTTTTCCATAGAACAACCACCATTCCTTAATAGAGAATAAAAAAGAAATAGGAAGTGAGGAAGGGCCTTAGTTAGAGGGGACCTTCAGGTATGGGAAAAATGTCTTTCTAGCTCCATAACCAGTGCTTGTAGTCCATTTATTTTTTCGAAGGGATGTGTTTTGAATTTCCATCATTTTTTAGAAATGCAAACCATACCATGCAAAGACATGTGCATTTATTTTGTCTAAGAGGTGTGCTTTGAATTCTCATCATTTTTTTTTAAATGGGAACCACACCATGCAAATACTTATTCAACTTCCTTTTATTGGTTGACATGGAATGGGAAGAAACCCATGAAAACACACATGCACCCAAGCAAGTAGAAAGGCACAAAGAATACCAAATCCCCTTGAAGTCACACTTTGATCAAACATTTGAATCCTTTCCAATTCCAGAAACTACCAAAGTCACAAATTTGTTAAATTTTTGTTAATAAAAAAGGGACTACATGTTTCTAGAATAAGGAAAACTGTAGAGTTTGTAGATGGGTGGATGATGTGAACTCACTGCTTCTTGCATGAAAAAAAACCATGTCCTTATCATCCATAATGAGATTCAAAGCTAGAAACCAAACACCAACAATCAAATAATAAAAATAGTACATACCACCATCAATCATCGCATTACCACTATACCTAGCACTTATTAACAAAAAGTTAGAAAATCACATCAAAATAAATAAAAGAGAATATAAAAGAAAGTGTAAAATTTTCAAGAAATAGCAAATATACTAACAATGGTGTAAAACAAAAAAATTAGAAAAGATTAATAACATGAAAATAAGAAAATGTAAAATAAAGAATGTGCAAAACAAAAAATCTGTAAAACAAAAAGATAAAAAACTAAGCTGCTTATATGGTTAGCATGGATGGCCATCTCCCCCATGACAAAGTTCAAAGGAGGAGATCTGAAATATGAAGCATGGTTGTCCATCCAATGAGGCATTTTTTGTATTAGTTGGCTTATCCTCATGAAAAGGTTTGATTTGTTGGATGTTAACTAGCTATTTCTTGTTTGGGCTCTCAGTTTTGTAGATCATCATCGCCACAAAAGGAAAAGTTTCGTAAATGATGTAAGGTCCTTCCCATAATGTTTGAAACTTAGTTAGTTTAGGTACATGTGTGGGGTTCTAGTATAGAACCTTATCTCTTGGTTGAAATTTGACTTTTTAAATTTAGGGTCATGATGCTTTTTGTTGTAGGCCTTATGCAACTTGTTAGATGATACGGCTACCGATCAACTTTCATCTAGCAAGTTGAGATCCATTAGTCTTTCTTTTTGTGCTAGACTCAAGTCAAGGTCGAGGTCATAGGTTGTTGAAAGTGTATGGAGCTCAGATTAAATAGGAAGTGTTGGTAATTTTTTGTACACAAGCTCATAGGGAGAATAGCCTATAGGAAGTTTTCATGTTGAGTAGTAGGCCCAAAGGGCATCGTTGAGTTTTTTGCTCCAATCTTTCCTATATTTGCTAATAGTTCTTGTTAGAATCTTTGTGATTTCCATATTGGTAACCTCAGCTTAACCATTAGCTTGGGGGTGGTAGGGTGTTGTGAGTTTATGTTCAACCCCCAAGCATTGCATGAGCTTCTGAAAAGTAGTACCTATAAAGTGAGTTCCATTATTAGAAATTAATGCACATGGCACACCAAACCTATTTACAACATTTTGTTGTACAAACTGAGTAGAAATAGAAGATGTATAGTTGATGATGGCTATTACTTCTACCCATTTCGTATAATAGTCAATAATGATTATGATGTACACCTTTCCATTTGACATGGGCATGATGGAACTCATGAAATCAATGTCCCATATGTCGAAGGGTTCTAGTGGTTGAATCCATTATTGAGGTCCCTCCATTCAAATAGTCATTCCACCATCTCGTTGGCATCATTTACAAGAGCAGATGTAACAATGAGTATCTTTGAAGATTTTTGGCCAATAGTACCCTACCGTCAGGATTTTAATGATCGTGCATCTCCCAGCATAGTGTCCTCCACAAGGACTTTCATGAGCATCTTGAAGAATGCACAGTTGATTGGCATCAAGAACATACCAACAAACTAGGCCATCGGCACATACCCTGTAGAGGTGTCCATTGATCTCTATGAAGTGTTTTACCTAATGAAGAAACTACTATTTCTTCTGGTGGTCCAACCCTTGTGCCATCTCTTAGATGAGAAGATAGGTGAGAATGCCATCATACCATTTAGGCTTATTGGGAAATTATTTAGTTATAGCCCTAACAAAGATGAGTTCATCAGGAAACATATTAGATAGTGGATTTTCTTTCTCTTTATTATCCCATCACAACCAAGAAAAGTAATCAATGACCACATTCTTAGTGCTCTTTCGATCTATCATCATAAGATTGAATTCCTACAAGATCACCAGCCACTGTATGACATGGGGGCTCATCATTGGGTTGTTCATTAGGAAGTAGATGGAACTATCATTTGTGTGCAAAAATACATTATATCCAAGCACATAATACCTATACTTCTCTAGATCAAACACCACTACCATCAATTCTTTTTCTATACTAATGTAGTTTAGTTGTGCATCCACAATGCTTCAGCTAGCATAGTGGATGTAGTATGGATGTTTCTTCTATGCATCTAGACTAGTCATGTGCTTATAGGATTGGAATTTTTACAATTTTCTCTTTCAGTTGTTGCAATGCTTTTTCACATTTCATGGTCCAAACAAAGGAAGCATCTTTCTTTGTCAGCTCCACCAACGATTTTACAATTTTAGAGAAATTCTCTATGAATTTCCAGTAGTAGCCAGTATGTCCAAGGAATGATCAAACATCTTTGATAGTTTCTAGTTGGTGATTTATTCCCTGGATGACCTTTATTTTCTTAGGTTCTACCTCAATTTCTACTTGTGATATTCTATGCCCCAATATAATGCCTTCCTAGACCATTAGGTGACTTTTTTGCCAATTGAGCCACAAGTTGGTTTCAACACATCATTTTAGCACTTAATCAAGGTGATCCAAGGCTTGCTCAAATGTAGCTCCATAAGTGGGGAAGTCATCCATGAAGACTTCCACACCACTTCTGATTTGCTGTTGAAAAATGTTTAGAACCAGGCGTTGGAATGTAGCAAAAGCATTGCATAGACCAAATGGCATCTTGCGATATGCAAAAGTCCCCTAAGGACTCATGAATGTTGTCTTCGCTTAGTTCTCTAGTGCAATTTGAATTTGGTTATAACCACTATAACCATCTAGAAAACTATAGTAGCAGTGCCTAGATATTGTATCTAACACATGATCAAAAAATTACAATAGAAAATGGTCCTTAAATGTTGCCATATTCAGTAGCCAAAAATCGATTTAGACCTACCATTTGCCACCTTTCTTTAGCACAATTACGAGTTGGCTAACCCACTCACTATCCACAATGGGATAAATGAACCCTGCCTTAAGGAGTAGTTCAATTTCCTCCTTGATGATCTACTTTAGTTTGGGGTTCAATCGCCTCTGTGGTTTTCTTTGGCTTCATGGCCGAATTAGTATAGATACAATGCTAGCATATCCTAGGATTAATCCCTATGATTTTCGAATATGACCAAGCAAAAGCTACTAACCATTTTTCAACCACATTCCATAGCATCTTTTTTTTCTCTGGAGTAAGATTTCCTTTGATTATGATTGGCTTCCTAATTTTTAAAAACACATATTCCATTTTGGCCAATAGTGTTTTTAGTTCAAGGGGCTCTTACTTGAAACTTTTAAGAATTTCCAACTCTCTCCAATAAGTATCATCATTTGCATCATCAGAGAGTTGGTGATGAACTTACTCTAGTTCATCCATGCCTGCGACATATGCACATGTCAGGCTCTTAATTAGTTCCATGCAAAGTGTGCTACTCTCAAAATCAATAGTCAACCACTAGGTATCCTCCTATTTTGTGGCTGCTACGTATAGACACCTTTGGATTTTTGCTTCTAGTACACACTACTTCCATGCAGAGATAGATGCTTATTTCATGGCCTAGAGTTTTTACACATAATTGCACCATGTATCATTGTACATAATGCATGGAACCTACTTATTCTCAATCTTTTCGAATGCATTTTCTTTGGATATTTCTAGGGAAAGATCTTTGATGCCCATTCTTGCATCAATGGTGCTAAGCCATGCCCTTCCCATGATGATTGGAAAATCCCCTTTGCAGTTCTCCACCTTGATCACTAGGAAATTAGCAAGATAAGACCATTCATAGATAGTGGTCACAATGTCTTCCACTAGTCCCAATGGCACAATGATGGACTAGTCTACCAATTCTAATATAATATTACTCTTCTTGAGAGGAGGTAGGTTCCATGCATTGTACATCTCATGAGAAATTAAATTGACAGCAGGACCTGAGTTAAGAAAAACTTTGCATGGCTCATTCCTACCAATCTACAAATAAATGAGAGGCTTCTAGGATCAGCTAAATTCATGGGAAGGTTTCCAACATGGATCCAATCAAATACAGTGTGAGTAAGCATTACAGTATGGATACTAGGTAGATTTTGGTTTGAAATGGACCTAAAGGAATTTGATATAGAGAAAGATAGAGAAACAGGGTTGTCAACTACAAGTGTAGGTGAGGGCTTAGGTGGAATGTGGGGTTGGAAGAAAGGTCTTTTCTTTGATTGAGTTTCTGACCCACATGGTTGATGAACCGGTTGTAGGTTAATGGCCCTAATAGCATTGTGTTTTTGTGGTTGAGCTAGTAGTTCATCTTACATAGGTGGAGTATGTGGTAGTTGTGTGACTAGAGGAGGAACATGTGCAGGGACAAGAGGAGGATAAGAAGAAAAGGTGCCATCCCTTCTTTCATGTGAAGAATGAGTTCGCTATTAATCAGAAGGATGGTAGTGAGATTGGAAAGGAGAAATGTGACTAGAGGAGTCATGTGGAAACAGGCGTTGCTAAATGTAGTACCCATATGGATCAGGCTATCGATAAGGGTATTGTTATCTTGGTGGTGCTGGCACCCATGATTGTGGTTGCTAACACTATTGATACTACTCATATGGTTGTGGTGGAGTTTCGCTAAGATAATATTGTTGTTGCTAGTGGGACTACCTAAAATTACCTAGAGGATAAGGTAATCTTTTGGATGTTTACCTTTGGGTTAGTCGTGGATTTAGAGCATACACCCTAAACTCCTATAAATGTGACACTATGGAGCAACATCCCTTAGGATGTACATATTAGCAAATGTCACACCCACCATCATCATTTGATTCACTTTCCATGAATTCTTCTATTGTAGCAATCTTGCCTTTACCTTTTTGATAGGCATGTTCAACTTCCTTGTGCCTCCTACGCTTATGATCACTAACTTGTTCTTTTGACTCTTTATTAATTTTTAGAACAGCTTAAAACTTGTTGTCCATGGAGTCCCATAACTAATCAACCTTGGTCATAATTTTAGATTCAAATTTTTGGAGTGGCAAGGTTTTTCTATTTGCGACCTCATCAAGTATAGATTCTTCCTCACTATCACAAAATCGAAACTCCCTCTTACAAATAGAAGGATCATGGTTGTACTCTTCTACACTTTCTATTTTTCTTAATTCACCCTCCTCTTTAGCTACCTACTCAATTAGTCTTTGTATCTAACAAGCACTTAATTCTGACAATCATCCTTGGGCATAGACACCAAGGGTACTCCTTGTTTCTGATCGAAGCCTGTCTACAATGTGATGAATTTGATCCAATTGAGAAAAACCATGACCAAGACATTTGTGCATTAATGAATAGTACCAACTAATGGAAACATCCAAAGGTTTGTGTGTTTCTTGTTTTCATTCTTGGATTTTCCTTCTCAAGTTGGACACTTTGGAGTATTTTTAATATTTATCATTAAACAATTCAAGCATGGTACTCCATTGTCTGATAGATTCCAGCTCTAGGGATCAATACCAGTTCTCTACTTCATTGATGAGAATCCTTGGAAATAACTTAAGTTTTGATCACTCATCTTCTATGTTTTGTAAGGAACATGTATCTTGAAAAGCTTGGAGATGGTTCTATGGATCATAGTTATATCTCCCTTCAAACCGAGTATTATTCATGTCTAGCATTTTGATCTAACTATCCTTCACATGCCTTGTTGGAATTTGTACTGCCTCTATAATATTGATCATGCATCAAGTAGCAAGCAAAGGCTCATCAAGGCCTTGATCATGGTGCCTACGATGCCTTCTACTACCCCTTCATTCATGGTGATGTGCCTATCTTGAATGTTTATGCCCTTGATCTTGCCTTTCTCGATAGTCCCTTCAATCATTTTAGTCCTGTTAGTCATTTTGGTCACCTCCATCACGGTCTCACCTCCTACGATCACAATCAGAGCTAGAAGAAGATGATGATGATGATGACGAAGGTGAAGAGGAAGGAGGACTAGCACCATCATGATGCCTAATACCATCTCTTTGAAAATCACGACCATGATCATGATCTTGTTTCTTGTCCACATCCCTCCCTTGACTTGCCCCTCCATATCCTTCTTTGTCATTGGATCCATTCTTACCAGAACTAGGATTCTAAATTGTGGACCTCAAGTTCTAGTTTTGACCTCCTAATGTCAAAGAGAGGAACTTCACTAAATGAGAAACCTCCAAACAAAGTTTTTCCACCATCTTTTTGGTATAGCAAGAATGGAAAATCATTAAGTAATTTTCCCTTCATAATTTCATAGTGTTATTCTAGTTGTCAATCCCATAGACATTGTGCTTCAATGGGATGATAATCCCTAGCATCAGTATCTTCCATAATATACTCAGCATGATGTTCTTGGAGACCCCATCATATAAGAATTTGTTGGAGCATTACAGGAAAGGATCGATCAGGAAATAACACAATGTTGCCCTTCATGTCACGCCACCATAGTTGTTCATCCTAATATAGGATGAAGGTGAAATTTGATGCATACTCATTAGGATGAGCATATATAATTCGATATTGTTGAGGCACTAGCTAATAAGATTTATTAGACTTGGGTGAAGAAGCACTTTTTTGAGAAGAAGACATTTTCAATTAGATGATAAAATGTAGTATGCTTTTAAGTTTTGTTGTAATAATTGTAAAATATGATATGACTCTAAGGTTCATTCCATTGATTTTGAATGATTTCCACTAAATCCTAGATAGCACACAAAACAACCAAAAGGTCCTTGATAAAGGCACCAATGATGAGCGACGAGGTACCCCTACACCCAACCATATGAATCACTAAGGTGTTTACATGTGATCTAGTTGAATTCCATGAACCTATAGTTCTCCAGCGCACTAGTTCCTCTAGGAAGTGAAATGGATGTTAAGAACGTTCATTGTCTTCCCAACTACACTTGTGAGGCTCAATGATATGATTTAAGTGTAATTGAGATACATGATTTTTTTTTCATTTTATGTTTTATAAGTTTAATTTCCTACAATAAGAATGAAAGGTAGAGGAATTTAATATCTAATTATTTTATAGTTTAACTAGCCTAACACAAGTAACTACCCCACTTTCCTTGCTAGGCTACCAAATGTTAAGCATTACTAGGTTACCAAGCACTATATGTATGCTCGAAGTGGTTGTGCTTGTGTTCATTAACAATTGAAAATTAATTGCTTAATTGAAATGCATAAAAATAAAGTGCATGGAAGTAAAGTGCATTAAAGTAGTGTTGCAAGGATTGTCAAAAGAGTTCATTTTATTCCTGTCACACTGTTGTGCTCAAGTACATCAGTGTTCGAACAAAGATCTGTACACACTCAGACTCTTGTTGTAGGCACTCAAAAGATATTCTAACCCTGGAGAAAAAAAACTACAAGATCTTTGTTACTTTGACTGAAAACCTATATGAAAATTGTGAGCCCAAGCACTATATTTATAGGCTAGCATATACCCCGTGACATTGAATACTCGACATCACATCTTGGATCTGACGTCGGATATTAGACATTTCATCTTGTCTCTGACATTGAGGCTCCAACGTCAGGTACCCAATGTTGGAGCAAATGAAAAAACATGTTTCATCACTTGGAATATGTTTGATATTTGTCATTGAATAGCTCCAACATTTTATTCCATCTTTGAATACATTCTAGCTCAAAATACTGGTACCAACTCTTAGCTTTTGTGATGAGTGTCCTCAAGAACAATTTGAGCTTCTACCATTTATTCTCAATGTTTTGTAAGGAATAGGCATCATGGAAGGCTTGAAAATACTATTGTAGATCAACATTGTAACCTCCTTCAAACTTAAGAATGTTATTCATATTAAGTTACTTGATATGGCTATCCCTTCAATGCTTGTTGGAAATATGAACTACCTCTGAGATGTTTTTCATGCTTCTTGTAGCAAGTAGTAGTTCATCATAGTCATCATATTCATGATTCCCTTTATCATGGTCACATATCCTATAATATGGCATGATATTCCTTTTCTGTTGATGATGTTTCTTCCCTTCTTGCCATTTTATATGTTCCCTCCTCTCATCTCTATGATGGCATCTTCTATCATCTCCATCTTAGCCTCGATTGTCTCTCCTTTGGTCTCAGTCATGTCTCCCCTTGTCAAAGCTTAATGATGAAAATGATGGTGAGGATGAAGTACTAGGAGAGTTATGCTAGCTTACCCTCCTTCTTTAGTTGCTTGGTTGTTCTTCTGATGAGTGGTTGAGGGACCACAACCTTGAGGTTACTCTAGTTCTAGGACTAGTAATCCCCTTACCTTAGTTGTTTGCCAAGGTTGAATGTAATCACTAATAGGTTGTGTTGTCCTCATCAAAGGGAGGAGGACCTTGGCACCATATTTTCCCTAATAGAAGTTCAATATGCTTCTTTTCTAACTATGAGATCAGTGAGATCAAGACCCTCTTACCCTTGGAGACTTCATGGTAGGCCTCCACGAGTTTATCTTTTCTAAGTTGGACTTTTGGTGGCTAATAGTAGCTAGAGAGGTATTTCTTTACTTAATATTCTAGGGCTATTGGTTCAAGTCTCAGCTTCATTACTGCTGCCATTAACAATGATGAAATAGAACAATTAGAAGGCAACTCAATGTTGTCCTCCAAGTCTCTTCAATGCAACTATTCATCCTACTGAAGGATGAAAGTGAAATGTAGATAATAAGGATATAGATGAGCATGTACAATCTTTAGTTGTTAAGGTATCTCATTAGCATTTCTCCTAGTTATGTCATGTTGCTTGTTAATATCATCAGCAGGTGGTGAATTAGCCCTGCAAAAAGAAGACATATTTTTTTGGCTCTTTTGTAGTGTGCCTCTAATAAAATATTATTATTTCTTAAGGATGATGTGTTATATTCTTACAATAACCTCGTATGATTTTACTATTTAAAATACTTAGTACACATAGCTAAAAATAGCATCCCTAATAATAGCACCAATGATGAATAGTAGGTATTCCCTATGCCCAAACATACAAATCACAAGCGTGTACATACGATCTGGTCGAATTCCATGGATGCCTTCTACCTAAGTGGCCTATGTCCTAGATAGTAAAATGTGAGATTACTAGTCATTGTCTTTTCAATCATCACTTGTATTATCTTTGTCTATATGGCTAAGTGTGATTAGAATGTAAGCTATTTATATTTATAACTTTTATTATTTTTTATCTTTAAAAGTGTTAAGGAAGTAGTTGGAATATCAAACTTTAACTAATTAATGACTAATCTTACCTAAACGTAGAGTATCCATTCCCACTTTTTGTACATATCTTGAACTTATACTAACACTACTAAATTACCAAGTGTTTACCACTCGATGTACCAAGTATTCACTATTGGGATTACCAAGCATTAATATATTATGCTTGAAGAGATTGTACTCTTGTTACTATGGAATAAACTATTAAATATTTAAGTACATAAACATAAATTGTATGTAAATTAAAATTCTTGAAAGTAAACTTAAGTTAATCAAGTACTGCAATGGAGAGAAAAAATCTCAATTTTATTTTTATTCATGTAACAATGTCTAGGTATATCTTGCACTAGAAAAAGCTCCATACAATTAATTCAATCCATGATATGGGCACCCAAAGGGAAATTTTGCTAAGTCCTATGGAAGAAAACTGCAAGAGTTTAGCTACTAGAATATCTAAAGGATATCATAATTATGGCAGATGTGTGCATTTATATAGGCTTTGGGAGAATCAATGTCAATGCATATGCACCAACGCATTAAAGGATGCATCAACAAGCATGAGTTGATGTAGCCACCTTATTGATACCTTATTAGTGATGAAATAAAATCTATGTGTAAAACATGAGTAAAAAAAACATAAAATATTAAAATATAAGGAGCTATGATATGGGGAAAATGATTTTTTTTCCTATCCCAAATAATGAAAATGCTTTATTCTTGAATAGGAAGTCAAACTATAAGTGTTGGTGAATAAAAACATAAGTGGAATGCTCAATTTATGAATAAAATGGGGGTTTAAGAAGTGAAATTGAATGTTTTGAGGATGAATATATGGATGTAGAAGTTATAAATGTTGTTCAAAATCAATTTGGGGCCAACATGGGGCTATTTTGCCTAAGTGTCCTTGGACTGACGCTAGAACCAAAAAAGTTCTAACTCTAAAGAAGTGATGTTAATGCTAAAAAAATCTAAGTCTAAGGTGGAGATGTGAGAAATGCCTAATTAACATTAAACTTGCATCAAAATTAATATTTTAACTATTAGAAAGTTATCCATCGAACTAAGCTCATAGTGGCCATGGAGCACATGGGAGATTTTGAGATGCCTAATGTTCATGCTTTTGATTCTCAAAATCTGAAAAAGTACTCTAGAACTCAAGAAACTAGCCTAGAATTGGAGTTTTAATCCCATATTTATAAGCTTAGGATTTCCAGATTTAATCCTAAAGTTAAGTATAGTTAACTTGAAGCTCATTTTTAAAAACTAGAAGTTGGTGTGTAGATTAATAATGCTAATGCAGATTTGACTAAGGAAAGTGATACTAACAATGCAAATGGAACATCAAATTTGCAAATGGTTCTAAGGATTTTTTGGTACTTGAATGCAAATGGAACAATGTTAAAACCACACTTGTCTTAATCATTACAAAACTGAAAAAGTGAGTACAACACTAACTGATGAGTGGCAAGGTACCCCTACACTCAACCATATGAATACGAGCGTGTACGCGCGATCCGGTCGAACTCCGCAGACTAAATGCCTTAACGCCATAAGAAACACTTGGGGTTAATCATTCATTGTCTTCCTAGGTTTGCTTGTATGTGTCACGGTGTATGGTTAAGCAAGTCTGAGGTATATGATTTT
>MNCI01000451.1:129911-141507 GCA_015680685.1 Gnetum montanum | reverse complement strand
GGGATGAGTATATGTCACTTTAGATTGTTTAGGACATGGCTGGTCTCGGTTATGCGTATGATGCTGACTATCTTCTGTATTGTCCTTAGGTGAGTTAATTTCATGAGAAGAAGCCATTTCTATGGTGTGCAAATTTTTTACCGTTAATTAATTTTTATTGATTAACCTGAAGGTTCATTGAGGCTCACAACGATGTGAGTGATATCCCTTATGTTCAATTGGCGTAAAAACACTTAGTCCCTGGCAACGGCGCCAATGATGAGTGGCAAGGTACCCCTACACTCAACCATACGAATACGAGCGTGTACGCACAATCCGGTCGAACTCCGCAGACTAAATGCCTTAACGCCATAAGAAACACTTGGGGTTAACCGTTCGTTGTCTTCCCAGGTTTGCTTGTATGTGTCACGGTGTATGGTTAAGCAAGTCTGAGGTATATGATTTTTTTGGTATTTTTCGGTTTATCTCCTAAGCTATGAGGATGAAGGGTTGAGAAACTAACTAACTCTAACTACAGCACTAAGTCCTAGCGTCAGCATCTATTCCCACTTACCGTACACACCCTGAACTGTGCAACTGTGGCTACCAAACGCTAATTGTTACTGGGATCACCACACGTAACGCATGAGCTCGAAGTGGTCGTACTGAGGCACTTNGCACTGCAAGGTTTATCCGCAAAGCTCATCTTTATTGCCGTACACAACTTGTGTTCAGGTACAAAGCTGCTCGAATAAAGAACCGTTCACTTGGGGGACTCCTATTGCGGGCACATGGAAAATATTCTATCTCTGGGGTGATCAATCCGCCAGAGCTTCGCTACTTTACGCCTATCTGATGGAAATGAGGGGAGTGCCGCCTCTTATTTATAGATATAGCGGCGGACCGCGATATCGCAGGGAAGGACACGATATTGCGTACGCGATATTGCAGGGGATGCGATATCGCGGCGGACGCGATATCGCGTATGCGATATCGCAGGGGATGCGATATCGCAGGGGATGCGATATCGCAGCCTGTGCAATATGCGTCTCATCACTAACCATACAAATCACAAATGTTCACGCGCAACATGGTCAAATTCCATGGACTAGACTAGTATAAGTATCTACATAGCTATGCAATCGATTGATAATCATTGTCTTCCTAATCATACTTGTGTAGCTATTCATATAGTTAAGTACGATTGAGGTGTATGATAATGATGTTGTGGTGGCCATAGCTAAAATATTATTAAAATATTAAATTTTTAATTAATCTAACCTTAAGTATGAGAAATAAATCTAGTTTAGCCTATGCATTGATTATACATTCCTAACTTCCCATACATATCTTAAACATACACTAATGTTGCTGGGTTATCAAGTGCTCATTGCTAAAAGTACCAAGTGGCACATTGCTAGGATTACCAAATGTTAACAAATTTATGCTCAAACTTGGTCATACTCATGCAGTGTAATGTAAAATAATTAACTAAGTGTATGCAAATTAAAGAAATAGTATAATTAAATTACAATTAGGAAAATTAGTAAACTATGCCAAATACTACAATGAAGCTAAATATATCTCAATCTTATTTCTATCATGAAAATATGTTTATGTACATAATCACTTAAAAAGAATTTGAACAATCTACTTAGTTCATATTGCATGCACTTGATGATAAGTTCTAGATTTTGTAGAAAGAAATTAGAAGAATTCAACTATGTAATTGACCAAACATTACCATAAATGTGATGGGTGCATACATTTATATAAGCATTTATTGTCTCTACATTATGTTGACTTAGCTATCCCTATGTTGACATTACTGCATTAGTGTAGCTAACAAACCTCATGAAGTAAAAACCTTGAATATCTTTTGTAAGCTTTTGCTAAATTAGGGTGTATCTCAATTTTGATCATAGAAGGGTTTAAGATTAGAAATATATTTTTTAATTTTAGAAAATAATCACATGATATTTTGGGCTTTAGTCACTTATTAGAATTACCTAATGGAGGAAATCCTAGCTTGGCCTTACCATTATAAATACCTAAACTCCCTCTAATAGAATCCATCCAATTACTTCATCAACATTTGGAGAAGAGAGCTAGAGACCAAGTTTGCCTGATCTTCTTAATTTGCATTAGTCTCATTATTGCTTTCACAAGTCCTAATTATCCTTTTTGTCTTTAAAGAGATTAGGATGAAGGCCTTGTTAGGTAGATCATAGCCTTGTGAGGTTGTGTTGAATATTAGGTAGAGAAGTTCATTACAATTATTTTCTATTCAAGTTTGAAGTCCTTAGAACATGTAACTTGTGGTTTGCAAGTCATAAGTTTAATAACAAGAGATATGTTGGACATGTGTTACCTAGTGGCAAGGCAAGGTGTTGAACCCCACAAAATCAATAATAATATTTTTTTTAAAAAAATAAAGTATATTAGATCATCAAAAAGAGTGTCTAAAGAAAAAGTCCAATGGTTTTGGGATAACTTTTTAGGTTTTCATCCTTACAACCAATCCTGAAAAACCCTTTTTCTAAGGTAGAAAAAGAAATAGGACTTGTCCTTATTCAAAGGCACCCTCATGGATTTTCACTTCTTACTAAAGGGTTTCTTGTAAAGAGAAGGGGCAAATTCTATCTAAAGAAAAAAGAATACATCAATTAGCAACAAAAGTTGAAAGCTTCCCATCCTTAAACCTACCTTAAATAGCTTAAGCCTACCTTAAATAGCTGATGCATCATGAATGAGATAAAGGCACCCAATAAGTAACCTAACCCACCTAAACATGATGAACTTTGCATAATTATAAAATATATTTTAAACAAAAATGAGACCGTCCATTTCTTTGATCCCAAGCGCTAGAGATTTATAACCATGTTTGAATTGTAAATTAACTCGGCCAAAGTAACAAGTTACACCCTATCCAACATGTTAGGCGTTGTTTAAAAGAATCTGTCAGAGCCCGTTGTTGCCATGACCGATCTCTTCGTGCTTAACGTCATAAACGTTGAATATGTAAACGAGAGAAGAAAATGGGATGAATTTTCCTTTAGATTACATAGCTGATAAATTTTGATTCTGATTTGAAGGGCAGAAGATAATCCCCTGGGCTCTGAAATTTGGACTCTTGGGGAATTGCGCCTGTCCCGGGTAATGAATTCATCCCCAATGCTATGTACTGTGTATTCAAACAGCCAAAACAAGATATCAAAGAATGACTGGGCAGAGAGTATTTGATCAAGCATCACATGACTGGGAGGCCACAGCCTCCTGCAAAGAGCTCAGTTTCAAGAAAAACAATAGACTCGTAATCATAAGCAGTCTGAAGAAGATAACGAAAACTGTCCATCCAGAACGATCCATCCTGATCCTGCTCCTGCTTCTGCTTCATGTATTTCTATGTACAGGGATGGCGGGGGTGTTTAGCGGACAGTGCAGGCAGAGGCAGAGGCAGAGGCGGAGGTGGAGGCAGAGGAGGAAGAGTTAGAGGAACGGAGAAGGAGTTGGCGATGGTGGGAAGGAGCAGAGGAGGAGGAGGAGGAGGCATTGAGCGTGTAAAGAAAAGAAGCAGAAGCAGAGTGTTTGGGGTTCTGAAGGGGCTGAAGAGTTTCGACGACGTCGCTCATGAGGGGACGTGCCTTGGGGTTGTGGCTGAGGCAGTGATAGGCGAGGCTGCATGCCTTATGGGCTGCTCGACTGGAGTAGGAACAGTCGCTGCCGTCCAGCAGCCGGGCGTCTATAAGTTGCAGGGCCCTCCTCTTGTCATTTAGCAGAGGCCGAGCCCAGTCCACCAGACTTTGCTCCTTGTGCGGCCGGCTCTTGTCCACCGACCTCCGTCCTGTCAGTAGCTCCAGCAGCACCACCCCGAAACTGTACACGTCGCTCCGTGCCGTCAGATGCCCTGCATTGCCAAAGTAATCGATCGATCGATCGTAAACAAGCTCGTCGTCATCATCCATCAAATAGCATGCTCTGTTATCAAACGTAGTGGATGTTTTTATCATTTGAACATTACCAGATAATGAAGTGGTAAGTAACAGTTTTGATTTTGGTTGGTGATAACAAATTTTGATTCCGTAGTTATGGATTCAAAACCCGCTTTAAAATTGTAGTTTGACTGTATCTCTTGAAGTAAATATCGTTTACAGAAAGTCTCCCGTCCCGTCCATTTGAACATTCTCAGAGTAGGCAGTTTTCTTTTTTAATTTTATGTTTAATGTTTCAGACATTTTTTTCACAGGGAAGGTCTTTAGATGGAAATTAACTGGCATCTTGTTATGCTAAAGCTTATATCTTGAAGTCGGTTTGTAGAGTAGAATCAATTTCGGTTGCAAGATATAGGTACAAGATTCCAGATTTCAGTTTCAATGCAATGACAATTTCATCTGGCCATTTTCGTTTGTTGAAATGACATCAGAAACACCCACGCAGGAAGACGTTATTCAAACTTGCTCCAACACGCGTCCATTTCGTGTAGGTGCAAAAGGGTAAACGTACAAATAGAAACGTCAGCTCACAAATTGAACTTCTGTTTTGCTAGCACAGAGCCTCCCGTTCAACCTAACTGGACTGATTCAGTGGAAACGATGGGAACCCCATTGCAAATTCCTGGTCCGGTCATGAGCATTAAAACATGGGATCGTTAAGACTCAAGCGAACTTCGGACCGCACCATCGCATTTCGCCTTTTAAAGCAAAGCGTGGCTCGACAAAAGCGTGTGGACCTATATGACTGCAACCAAATGTGGAAACACTATTTGACAAGAAACAAAGGCACTCTGCTTTTTCGGTTTCGGTTAGGGTTAGCATGACTTGGGTAAAACTGACCCTGGTCGAAGAGAATGAGACGTAGATAAGCATGGCCAAGCCATAAATCCAATTAAAACAATCTTCCAACAAAATGCCAGTTGACCCGATCCGACCCCATTATAACTACCGGAAAGCTCCAGTGACAATCGACAAAAGAAGGTCGGTCCTTTCCTAGCAGTATGCAATGTGTTGTCTTTATTTTTAACGCTCCTTTATCAAAGAAAAAGTTGAAATTGACGGAAAAGAACCCTCCCTGGAAAGTTAATTATACATGTGTTCGGCGAAGCAAACTTTCAAGACTTTCATTTGGTTTCGGCCCACCAGTATTTGGCGACAAACTATAGCTCTCCCTGTGTCTTGCTGTGGAAGTAAGGCATTACATTACATTACATTATAGCTTTCAAAATAAATACTTACCAGTCATGACGTATTCTGGAGCAGCATATCCGTAGGTGCCCATGACGCGAGTGGTGACATGAGTTTCGTCGCCCTGAGGCCCGTCCTTTGCCAGACCGAAATCAGATAGCTTGGCTATGAAATCCTGCACAGATATCGGCAACATATGTTTCGTAAATGTCTCTGCTTCCTGCACCGTTGTCTGGTTCGGTATCAACAAAGTGAATAATAATAATAATAATAATGATGATAATGATGCAAAATGTGCCACACACAGACCGAATCCAGCAAAATATTGGATGTTTTGAAATCTCTGTAGATCACTGGCTTTTCTGCTCCGTGCAGAAATGCCAGCCCTTTGGCCGCCCCTGACGCTATCATCATCCTCGTTGACCATGGCAACGGAACCGATGCCTCTGCAACAACATCATATTATACTATTCTTTCCTAATTAACCCAAAAATGCAAGTGTAAAAACACATAGATGCAATGCAACGACTCCGGCCCGAAAAAACACACAGCCGAAAAACAAAAAAATATATCCCAGGTTCTAACTCTACACGCTTGATGAAATTCGTTGCACCTTGGTAACGTAAAGTTTATGTTATATGCAGGTAGAATATAATATAGTAACCGGAATAATTACACCTACTTCGAAACAGATGATTCTCCAGGCTGCCCTTGAACATGAATTCATACACCAGAAGTCTGTGATCTTCTTCGCAGCAGTAGCCGATCAACTTCACCAGATGTGGATGTCTGAGCTGACCCAGAAATATAACTTCCGCCTGCAGTGCAAAACCAAAATCAAAATTCTGACCAAAAATTCAAACCCAGAGAAAAAAAAAGGGAAAGAAAAGAACTGAACAAAGCGATAATGATAAGTAGGGATTGAAGCAAAATTACAAGCCACTCGCGATGGCCTTGTAGGCCGTTCTTGTTCAGCACTTTGACGGCGACTGGAAGGGGTTTTAGGCCAGCTCTAACATTTTCATCAATGTAGCCTTTGTAAACGGTTCCAAAGCCGCCCTCCCCCAGAATGTAATCAGAACGAAAGCTTTTGGTGATCACCTCCAGCTCAAACAGTGAAAATACAAGCAAATCCGAACCAGAATCCTGGCGCAGATCCTCCACAGCTCTGGGCGTCGATGGGTTGCTCAGATCTGACGATAGCGAATGCCTCCGCCCCGCTCCAGGAGTTATCGACTTCCTACTGCCCTGGAAACCTTGAACATTATTAACATCCTGCTGCTGCTGCTTCTTCTTCCCACTTTCCTGCCTCTGCGCCACAGCAACAGGCTGAATTTGCACTGCAGCTACAACGCCCACAAATGTACTCGTCAATTTCAGACAAAATTCGCAAACCAGGACCCTCCTGAGGCCCAGAAGAAACTTCATTCTTCCGCATTAACCAAACAGCAGCAGCTCAAGATCATTTCTCGTTTTGGGAATGAATGAACGTGCAAAGCCAGTCAGTGACAATCAAGCTCAAACAACACGGAACGCTCACGGGAAACACACCGCTCTGCAATTCCCCACATGTTGATCCAAAACACAGTGCCACAACTTACCACTTCGCAATCGAAAATCCCAGAAAATGCAATGCATCATCCACATCCAGCGTTCAAATAGCAGAGCCCAAACCGAGGCAAAAGAGGGGCGAGGGGATTGAATCACAAAATATATACATACATATACACGAGTGACTGAATGAGTTCGTCGTTACCTGGTTGAGCAGCGCCGGAAACGGCAGATTCTTCCCTGGTTCCGCAGTTGCCCATGGCCGACCCGCCGTGGCAAACGTGATTTGCTTCACATTCCAGAAGAAGAAGAAGAACAGGGACAGATCTGCTCTGCGCAGAGCAACAAACAAGCAAAGCCAATTCCAGCCTAGCCCACTGCAACTTTCGAGCCCGTCAATTAACAGAAACCCAAACCCAGCACAATCCGCGACAACAATGGAGAACCGATGATGATGGAGGAGCCCAGGCCAAAGGTTTTGCTCATAATCATTCAGACAAACACGATCACCAGAAACAGCAGCAGTAACGCCACTTGCTTGCTCTCTCTTTCTGTTCCTCTGTCTGTCTGTCTGTCTGTCTGTCTGTGTTTGCTGGTTTACCCGCTGCTCGCTTGTTGCTGCTGTGTGTTGCTCGTCGTTTTCTAAACTTCTCTGACGCCAGAGCAGAGCAGAGCTGTGTTTGTTTTGTAAACAGTGAATGGTATGGTGCCACTGCTGCTAATGTTTTCCATTTTATGGACGACGATGATCTTACGATCTCTGTTTTTCGCTTCTTGGGAACCCACAACGGCACTCCCTGCCCTGGTAAATGCGAAAAAGCAGGGCATGCAAAATATGAATGCTGCGGTCGCATTTGCTTTTTCCAAAGGATGGAGCTGCGTTTGAATTTCTAAGTTCGGTATTTGTTATGGAAAAAGTTATCCTTTATTTTAACTTTCTTTAATTTAATTGGTGGGGAGCGGGAGCGTGTTCTTCGCAACATTGCACAGAGAATTTCCACGTGTCCCACGCTTGGGCGGTTTTTGGGCTTGTTAAATTACACATTTTTCGTGCCCTCACATGGTCGCCATGTGAGTTCAAGTTCCAAAGACTCACGCCGCGCTAGCTTTTAATTTTTACCTCTGATCTTTTTCATCTTGACAGCTTCGCATGGCTTAGAATCTGCCGGGCCATCATGTGATTGGCACGGCAAAATTTGCTGCTTTCGTAAGTCGCAACTACCTGACCTTTGGAAATGGTGAATATTAGCCAAGAATATTTCATTATAATTCTTTTAAGTATTATGTTGGTTGTATGTGTTTGGAGTGTACTTAGAGTCAAATTGTTTTAGGTTTTCACACCTACCATCATCATGATGGCATGTTTGTCACAACAAATTTCTGACAATTACATGAATTTTTTTTCATCATTTGCCTACGAAAAGCTAAATGATCATGATCATCTATTTCCAATTTTTCATATCGTTTTCAATTGTTGCTTTCCATGTCTTCTTTTTTTTGTTTTTTTTTTCATCTTCCTTGTAACAACCTCCCTAGAATTGCGATGTTGCAACTTTCTTTGGATATAACCAAACAATCTATAAGCTTTTCTAAAATAGAAGTCACTCCAAGCCTTCCATGGTGGTCCTTTGATCTAAGAAGGGATTTCACGTATTGCATATGTAATTTTTTGTGGGGTTCTTTGCCTTTTTCCAATATAATTTGACCATTTTTCTCTCAAAAACACATTGAGTATGTTATTGATATTAAAATTGAAGTTTGTAGGGATGTCAAAACTTGAAAGAATGGGGCTCGATGGATGTAGGAAAACATGCCTTGTTGGTGGATCAAAGGTTGTTTTCCTTTGGAATGAAGGTTGAAGATGCATGGAGATCTTTTAGGGTTCCATGCCACTTCGACCATCAGTTAGAACTACATGGACCTTGATTCCTTGTTAACCTCGTCACAAGGATATTTAGGCTTGTGGAGGAGATTTGGCTTTAATGCTCAAGCCACCACTTTCTTTTCAAAGTTAGGCTTAAGACTAGATGCATTAGTATAGGAATGTATTGTAGTCCTTCTAAGTGAATTAGTGTGTCGTATATTTGTTGTGTATATGTATGCATACACTTGGTTGGTCTAGTTGCGAAATTAGTGCTATGATTGTACTAATACGTCTAGTTGTATGCTATGTTGTAACACAGGTTGTTGAGCATTAAGGTGTTGTCCACCTTGAGTCCACCCTCTCATATTATTAGTGTTGGGACTCTCAAGTGATATCGAACAGTGTTTAGCAAGGGTAGCACCTTTACACTTGGTTTCAGAGTTGAAGGTTCATGTTGCAGATTTACTAATGGCTTTTGATTCATTGTTGATGAGACGCAGATTGCACAAGCCGCGATATCGCGTACGCAATATCGTGGCCGACGCGATATCGCATCCCCTGTGATATCGTGTACGCGATATCGCGTCTTTCCCTACGATATCGCATACGCGATATCGTGGTCCATCGCCATATCTATAAATAAGAGGTGGCACTCCCCTCATAGCTTAGGAGATAAACTGAAAAATACCAAAAAAATCATATACCTTAGACTTGCTTAACCATACACCGTGACACATACAAGCAAGCCTGGGAAGACCACGAACGATTAACCCCAAGCGTTCCTTGTGGCGTTTAGGCATTTAGTCTGCGGAGTTCGACTAGATCGCGTGTGCTACGCTCGTTTCGTATGGTTGAGTGTAGGGGTACCTTGCCACTCATCATTGGCACCGTTGCCGAGGATTAAGTGTTTTTTTGCCAATTAGAACATAAGGGATATCACTCACATCGTTGTGAGCTTTTAACGAACCTTAGGGTTAATTAGTTAATTAAGAACATAAATAACGATAAATAGCACACCATTAGGATGGCTTCTTCTCATGAAATCAACTCACCTAAGGACAACACAGAAGACAGTCGGCATCATACGCATAACCCAAATCAGCCATGTCCTAAACAATCTAAGGTCACATATACTCATCCTGATGAGTATGTCCCTGACTTTACTTTTATTCTCCATCAAGATGAGCAACTGCGATGGAGAGATTTGCAAGGTAACATTATGTTACCCACGGATCGATTTGTCCCTAACATGCTTTTCCGTGCCTTGGCACAGATTGGCATGCAAGAGCTATTTGCTGAATACGTTGCGGAAGATTATGACACAAGGGATTATCATCCCACAAATGCCCAACGTATTCGGGACGAAAGGCAGGAGAGACAACATTCATTGTTGAAGGGCAAGGTCCCCCATGTCCTTAGTGAAATAGGAGACGAGGAACCCCTCACAATGGGTTTCTTAGAAAATGATGTTCCTCCTCCTCACTCTGGTGAAGAGGTAAAGCATCAGGACCTTTGATCAACTGTACATGCTACAGGCTCTGATCCCCGTGAGCACCAACTGTTCACGATAGGAACAACCACTCACACTAAGGACGGACACTTAGATTGTTACAACGATCGGGGCCAAAGCAGTCGAAGAGAAGGTAAGAAACATCGCCATGGTGATGGATCCCCTTCCTCTTCTCCTTCATCTCACCATTCACACTCTCCTTCCACATCTGGGCGTAACCATCGTGAGCATAATGGAGAGGGTAAAAGTAAAAAGGAAGATGAAATACCTCAACAAGAAGGTCGAGAGGAGTTAGGACAAGGGCAAGGACGTAGGGAGAGTAGGGAACCACCACGAAGATATCATAGACGTCATGAAAGAGATGATCATGACGAACCCCTACTCGCAACCCGAAGCATGCTAGACATCACAGAGGCAGTTAGGATCCCCACAAGGCACTTAAAGGACAGCAGGATCAAGCGTTTGGACATAAATTATTTCCCACGTGTTGAAGGGGGATACAACGCTGATCCTCAACATCATTTATAGGCATTCCACGATGCCTGTGCCTTGCAGAATATAGATAATGAGTGGCAGAAGCTCAAGGTGTTCCCAAGGACACTCATCAAAGAAGCAGAGAGCTGGTACCGGTCCTTAGAACTAGAAACCATCAGAAGGTGGAGTACGATGCTTGAATTGTTCAACAACAAATATCAAACGTACTCCAGAGTGTCCAACTTGCGTAAGCAGATCCAAGGCTGGAAACAAGGTGCTTATGAACCCTTGGATATTGCCATCGCCCGTTACTATACACTACTACATCGTTGCCCGAGCCATGGGTACGCTAAGCAGGATCAACTTTGCCACATCATGGATGGGCTAAGGAATGAAACGAGAAGAACTCTTGGGACTTACGCCCAAGGGAGACTCTCCCAACTAAGAGCCCATGAAGTTGAAAGCTTGTTGGAACAAGTAGCGCAAGAAGAGGGTGAGCTACGGAAGAGAGAAAGTGCGGAAGAATACAACCGCGATCCCTCCCTTTGCAAGAAGGGAGTGAAATTCTGTGATGAGGAGGATGAGTCACCACTCGAAGAGTTGGTGAACCAGAAAACTGTGCCGATCCAAAAGTTAACAACCGAGGTATCGGCTAAGGTAGACCAAATGTGGGATTCCTTAGACTCACGAATAGAAACAGTTTTGAAAATCGTAGAAGAGTCTAAGGTAGAGCAAGGTAGTGACAAAGCTAAAACTAAGCGGAGAAACTTAAGCCCTGCACATAACAAGGGTAAAGGAAAAATTCCTATCTCTGATGAGGCTGTAAATTCTGATTCAGAAAATGATAGTGGATGTGAGGTCTGCTACTATGACCATCCTAAGGGATGTTGCCCAATTATCTCACATCTGCAGGAGTCTGGGGTGTATGCATTAAATCCAAGACTTAATCAACAGCAAACACCCCGAAGGTTACCTTACCCACAAGGTAACCTAAGGCAGTTCCACCAACCCTTAACATATTATCCTAGTGGAACACCT
>MNCI01000451.1:39699-94755 GCA_015680685.1 Gnetum montanum | reverse complement strand
AAACTCTTGTAGTCTATTTAAAAGTTAAAGTATTTTCCAAGTGCTTGTAGTAGGAGGTCTAAGTGTGGCAGATCATTATTCGAGCATTGTGTACCTGAGCACACCTTGTGTATAGCAATAAAGATGAGCTCTTTGATTCATCCTTGCAACACTTGAGATTTTTTTTTCTTACACATTTATTTTATTTTATTTTCTTATGCATTTATTTTATTTTATTTTCTTTTATTCACTTTACATTTCTGTTATTAGCACAAAAATTCATTTTGATCAATTAGGAAAATCATTAAATTACACAAGCACAACCACTTCGAGCATGCGTGTAATACTTGGTAACTTAGTAACGATTAGCGTTTGGTAATCCTAGTAGTGTTGCACTGGTTCAAGTTGTGTATGGAAAGTGGGAATGGATGCTGGTGTTAGGATTAGTTAGAACTTAGTTAATGAGTAGTTAAGTTAAATTAGTTACTTAGTTACCTCTCTCCGTCCCTACTAGCGCAGGACATAAAAACATAAAACCTATAAAAATCATATGCCTTAAGCTTACTTAACCATACAATCATGACATACAGGTAAGCTTGGGAAGACAACGATGAACCAACCCATCGTTATTCCACAAGGGTGCATAAGCACTTAGTCCTTGGAATTTGACTGGATCGTGCGTGAAATGCTCATATTCGTATGGTTGAACGTAGGGGTACCTCACCGCTCATCAGTGTAATTGACAAGAAAGATGAGCTTTCTTCATAAACATTGCAGCACTTGGAATTAGTTTAATGCTTACTTAATGGATTTATTATTTGAGCAATTTACTTTAATGCATTCCATTAATTAATTAATTAGTGAGTAATTCAAGCACATAAGTACAACCATTTCAAGCATATGTTAATGTTTGGTAATCCTAGTAGCGCTTAATGCTTGGTATCTCAACAACGTTGCAATGTGATTCAAGATGTATACGGCAAATGGGAATGGATGCTTATGTTAGGACTAGTTAAGATACTAGTTCGTTATTAGATTAATCAAACATTTAATTATATTATTTCTAGCACATAGGAGATTTAAACCATAAACATAAAATGATAAAAATCATATGTCGTAGTTACACTTAACCATACATTTGCACTTCATAAGTGAAACTGAGAAGACAACGATCACGTTTGTTAGATTCACTACTTAAACCCAGTGCACTTAGACAATAAGTTTGTGGTATTCGATTAGATCACTTAGTAAATGCTAGTGATTCATATGGTTAGGCATGGGGATTGCTCACTACTCATCATTGGTGCTGTTTTTGGGGACTTTAGTTAGCTACATGTGCTATCTAGGAGTTAGTAAAATTATTCAATGACATTATAATGGACTTGAAAGTTAACATCATTAAAAAATTAATAATAATAATAAGAGCACACTATTTTTCTTCCAATATAATATGACTTCTTCTTACAGGGGAGATTCTTCATTACCATACAAAGGTGGATCCAATACAAAAGAGTGTAAAGGGTCAAAACCACCAGTTCCCCAACAATGTAGAGTGGTGTATACTCATCACAATGAGGATGTGCTAGATTTCACCTTTATCCTGCATTAGGATGAATAGCTACAATGGAGGAACATGGAGGGCAATATTGTTTTTCTAAATGATCAATCGGTTCCTACGATGCTGCTCCAAACTCTTATGAAATTGGGCATCCAGTGGCTCAATGTTGAATACATTATGCAGGACCATGACTATCAGGATTATCATTCCATTGAGGTACAATGCAAGAAAGATCAGCAATAGGATATGCGTTACGAGGTGTCAAAGGGAAAATAGCTCACAAACCCCTTGTTCCTGCTAGGCTAGAAAAAAGGTGAGGATCCCTTCTCTAGGGGTTCTCAAAATACTATCTTTTCTTCCTTCTTATTTGATGAAGGAGGCCCTAACTAGAATTTATAGTCCACTATAAATAAATTCTGGTTTGAGAAAGAATGGGTTTCATGACCATGGGGGCTTCAAAGGAGGAAGTCTAGGTAGGAACCAAGACAAGCATCACAATAATGACAAACATGGTGAATGCAGCCATGACCTAAGAAGAGGGAGTAGCAAACACCATGCTAGTGCTGGCTCTCCTCCCTCTTCACCTTCGACATCCTCATCTTCTTCCTCCTATAGCTCCAACCAAAGCCATAGAGGATGTGACCATGATGTAGGTGACCAATGGAATAGAGATGATTATGGAGCCTACTAGAACAGTAAAGGCCAACAACATGGGCAATCAAGAGAGGTCCACCACCATGAAGAAAGGGGTAGCAAAGAACATCATAGGAATCATGGTCATCACAAAGGATATGACTATGATGAGCCTTTGATTGCGATAAGGAAGATGTTGGACATTGTAGGGGTTGTGAGAATTCCAACAGGACATGTGAAAGATAGTAGAATTAAAAGGTTGAATATAAAAAATATCCCCAAATTTGAAGTGGGATATAAATCAGATCCCAAAAATCACCTTCAATACTTTCATGATGCCTATGGATTGCAAAACATTGAAAACAAATGGAAAAACTAAAATCAAGGACACTCATCAAGGAGGCTGAAAGTTGGCATGAATCATTAGAACTGAAATCAATTAGGCGATGGAGTATGATGCTTGAACTCTTCAATGACAAGAATAAAATGTACTCCTAAGTGTCTAATTTAAGGAAGAAGATCCAAGGGTGGAGACAAGGAACACATGAATCCTTGGATGTGGTCATGGACAAAAATTACTCTCTGTTGCATAGGTGCTTAGGCCATGGATTTTCTCAAAGGAAGCAACTTTGCCATATCATAGATGGACTCCATATAGAAATGAGAAGAACTCTTAAGGTCTATGCCCAAGGAAGACTTTTAGAGCTTAGAGTCCATCAGATCCAAAGGCTGATTGAGGTGGCTAAAGAAGAAGGGGAGTTAAGAAAAAGAGAAAGTATGGAGGAGTACAAATGGGATCCTTCCATTTGAAAAAGGGAAGTTTTATTTTGTGACAATAAGGAGGAGGAAGCACTTATTGAAGTGGTATAACATAAAACCTTGTCAATTCAAAAATCTATTTTTGAAATATTAGTTAAGGTAGATAAAATGTGGGATTCTTTGGACAAAAAATTCCAAATTGCTCTCAAAATTGTAGAAGAGTCCAAAGAGAAAAGTAGTGGTCATGACTAGAGGAGAATGAAAGAAGATAAATGTGCCCATCAAAGGGATAAGGGCAAAGTGATTGACATTGAAGAGGTTGCAGAATTTGAAAGAGATGATGATGGTGGGTGTGACATCTACTGATATGAACATCTTAAGAATTTTTTTCCAATTATGTCACACTTGTAAGAATCTAGGGTGTACATGCTAAATCCTAAATTGGCAGAAGGGTAAGCACCTAAAATATTGCCTTATCCTTAAGGAAACTATAGGCAGTTCCACCCATAGCAACCCTACTATATTAGTGGAGCTCTCCCCAACCTCATGAATAGTACCAACAATGGTAGCACCCACAATCATGGGGAATGCCACCACTAAGGTAGTAGTACCCTTACTAGCAGCCAAATCCATATGGGTACTATGTTTAATAATCATTGTCTCAGTATAACTCTTTTAGTCATGCATCTTTCCAACACCACTACTACTCTCTTGAATACTATAGAGCTCAATCTCCAAGAGGGAAATGTCCATTTCCATTCTACCCTCCTCATCCTTCTACACTTGTACCTCTAGCCTCAACTCAATTGCCCCTAGCTCCATCAATGTAGGATGAAATTCTTACCTAGCTGCAACAAAGAAACACCACAATGGCTATTCACTTATAGTTGGCTTTCCAATTGTGTGGTTTGAAAAATAAACCCTAAGAATGACCTTTTTTCTAAACTAATAGTCCCTCTAGGTCCTCATAAACACCTACGAACAATGACCCTACTTATTTCTTAGCCTCTACTACATCATTTGAGATCCCTTCAAAACAAATGCCTCCCAAGGTCCACATTGTAATGTTGACCCATGCCATCACAAATTGGATTAAGGTTAGCCATCTTCCCAAGAAAAGATCTGATCCTAGGAGTCCCTTGATTTATTTGCATATCACTAGGAATGAGCCTTACAAGGCTCTTTTGAACTTAGGTTTTGATGTGAATTTGATCTCTCATGAAATGTACAAAGCTTGAAACCTACCTCCACTCAAGAAGAGCAACATTCATCTTGAGTTGGCAGATCAGTCCATCACTATTTCCTTGGGACTGGTGAAGGACATTATGACCACATCTTTGGGTGGTCCTATCCTACTGATTTCTTGGAGATTTGTGTTGATAATTGCAAGGGGAACTTTCCAATCATTATGGGAAGGTCTTGGTTGAGCACAATTGATGCACAACTAGGAATCCAAGACCTCTCTTTGGAAATTTCTAAGGAAAATGAATTTGGAAAGATCAAGAGGAAGTGCATTGCATGCATTGCATATGGTGACACAAGATGAAACTATGTGTAGAAATTATGGACTATGAAAAGCACATCTATGACAACATGTAAACAATGTGTTGATGTGACAGAAATCCAAAGTGCTTATATGTAGTAGCCACAAAATAAGACTAGGTCCAATGACTGACAATTGATGCAAAATGTAATTCAACAATATGCATGGAACTAACTAAGAGCCTAACGAGTGTCTACATTGAAGGAATGAATGAACTAGAGCAAGTTCATTGCCAACTCTTTGATGATGAGCCTGATGATACTAATTGGGAAGGGTTAGAGATCCCTAAAAGGTTTAAATATGATCCCCTTAAGTTAAAAACTTTGCTAGCCAGAATGGAGTATGCTTTTTTGAAAAATGGTAGGTTGGTTATTATCAATGCCAACATTGCTTCTATATAGAAAAAGAAGTTGTTAGAGGTGGTCAACAAATGGCTAATAGCCTTTACCTAGTCATATCATGAGCTAACTAGAATTAATCCAAGGATATGCTAGCACTGCATCTACATAGATGCCTCCATCAAACCAAAGAGGTAGCTGCAACGATGGTTGAATCCCAAATTAAAGTAGATTATGAAGAAGAAGATTGAAGAACTCGTCAAGGTGGGGTTCATCTATCCAATTGTAAATAGCAAGTGGGTTATCCCACTTGTGATAATGCCAAAGAAAGGTGGTAGATGGAGGGTCAACATCGATTTCAGGCTGTTGAATATGGAAACATATAAAGATAATTTTTTGTTGCCATTTGTGGGCTAGGTGTTGGACACCATTTCTGGGCATTGATATTACAACTTTCTGGATGGTTATAGTGGCTATAACCAAATTCAAATTGCACCAAAAGATAAAGCCAAAACTACATTCACGAGTCCCTTGGGGACTTTTTCATACAAAAATATGCCATTTGGCCTATGCAATGCCCATGGGTTGGAAGTCTTCATGGATGACTTTTCCACCTATGGGGCTACATTTGAGTAAGCCTTGGACCATCTTAAGCAAGTTTTGAAAAGGTGTGTAGATACAAATTGATGAGTGGCGAGGTACCCCTACACTCAACCATACGAATACGAGCATTACACACGTGATTCGGTTGAACTCCGTAGACTAAGTGCCTACATGCCTTATGGAACACTTAAGGTTAATTATTCGTTGTCTTCCTAGACTTACTTGTATGGTTAAGTAAGTCTGAGGTATGTGATTTCTATGTCTTTTCTGTTTTATCTCCTATGCTGACGAAGTGAAGGGTGAAGAGACTAATTAACTAACTTTAACTAACTAACTAAGCCTTAACTAACCTAGCATCACTATCCATTCCCACTTACCATTCACACTCTGAACCAATGCAACCTTGGTTACCAAACGCTGGTCGTTGTTGGGATCACCAAGCGTAACGCATGTGCTCGAAGTAGTCGTACTGAATGCACTTAACTACGGGAGAAGGGTTGAGAGATAATTAATCAACTAGTAAAGCATTTAAATGATAAAAAATAAATAACAATAAGTAAAATCCTATTTAGCCTATTCCACACTACAAGGTTTATCCAATAATTTCGTCTTTATTTTCGTACACAAACTTATGTTCAGGTACAATAATTGCTCGAATAAAGATCCGTTCACTTTGGAGTTTCTATTGCGGGCACATGGAAATTATTATATCTCTAGAGAGGTAAAACTTCTAGAGTTTCACTACAGTCTAGGCCTAGAATGAGAAACAAGGGAGAGCCACCTCTTATTTATAAATTTGACGATGCACCGCAATATTGCATACACGATATCGCAGGGGAAGATGCGATATCACGTGGGATGCGATATCGCGGTGGATGCGATATTGCATAGGCGATATCATGGCCCATGCGATATTGCATTCCATCATACTTCCATGACTGAATAAAAACTCATCCTTGAGTTCCTTACAAAATCTTGGGATGGTATGGGATTATTGACTCAAAATGGAACTAATGGGATGACATGTGAACAGATCATCAGTACAAGACAAGACAAAACTGGTGTTCATGACAAAAATAGTGAACACCTTATACATTTGACATTAGGCCTTATTTGGTAGCTAAGAAAGAAAGAGAGAAAGAAGTTTTTCTACTGCCAATGCCAAGATTGTGCCTTTTGTTGTCCATCCATAAGTGCGCCATCCATCTCGTTCCTTGCATAGCTGTTTCAGCACTGCTCCATTCTAACTGTTCCCTCTAGATCTAATCCATTGTTTCATGATTTCCATCTGCACACACAACACAATATTTATATTAGCAAGGGTAAATGAATTTTAATGTAGTTGATACCTTGCTTTGGTGAAAGGTCCATTGGATGAGTTGTGGTATGGATGATACGAATCTGGAGATATCATAATGGTGACTAACGAAGGTGTAGGGGTTAGGAGAAAATCGAAAAAATTTGGGTCTAGACCCCCATGACTAAGAGTGAACCTTCGATAGCAATAGAATGGATAAATAAAAAGAACAAGAAAGATGGAGAAAAAGAGACAACTATAACATCGATGAAATGGATGTCAAGATGAAAATGAACAAAACAGAAATGATTGCAAAAAATGTTAAGGAAAAGAAATTAATTGATGCACCAAATAGGAATGTCAATGGGTCCTCCCCAAAGTAGGATTATGCCCTTAATGCCATGACAAACCCACATTCAAAGAGTCCATAGGCTCTGGGAATGTCATTTGAAACAAGAGTTAAAGTCTTAACCACAAGAATTTACCGAAAAGAAAACAATGCGTCAACCAAAATATACACTAATGATACAACCGACAATGAGGTGAACAATGGAGAGAAGGATGGAGAGAAGAGAATGGAATGGAATCCCAAGAACAAGGTGGTGTACAACCCCTTATGTGTTTCATGGTTAATATGACTTAGTAGATCCCATTCCAAGTCCGGCCTCAAACAAACCACATCCAGTGACTTCGCATTAATGCATTCGGCCAATCCATCTCCTTGGAGTAACAAGAATGCCTTCACCCAAGAGTCACCACCATTCCAACGAAACAAGGAGGAGAGAATGGGAAGCGAGAAGGGCCTTAGTTAGAGGAAAATTTTTTATTTTAGTTCCATAACCAGTGCTTGTAGCCCAAATGGTTATTTCATCTAAGGGATGTGCTTTAAATTCTCACTATTTTGTTTTTTTTTTGTTTTATGTGTTTATGCATGAGAACCACACCATGCAAAGACTTTGTTATTTTTATTTGCTTAGCTTCCCGATAATTGAGTAATGTCAAAATGGTAAGAAAACTGAATAAGAACGCATCCAAGAACCCATGAGAACAACCAACACAAATGCATCAAGTTCCCTTGAAGTCACACCCTTTTCAATCCTTGAGTCCTTCCTTAGTTTGAAAAATGCCCAGTCACCGATTCGTTATAGTTTTTATTAGAAAGAGACTAGACATTTCCAAGCCGAGAGAGACCATAGAACTGGTGGATGTATGGATGAAGTGAACTCATTGCCTATCATATCAAAAGAGACATACCTTAGTATCAACATCATGACTTAAAGGTAAAAATCAAACATTAGCAATCAATATAAAAAATAGTTCATACCATCATTAAGAACACTTATTGGGTGATAAACTTAAAAGATGGATAACACACAAGAAATGGAAAAGGTATAAACGATGTTGTAAAACAAAAACAAGAAAAGTTAAAGAAATTTGTAAAAAAAAATGTGTAAAACAAAAACGTGTAAAACAAAAATGTGTAAAATAAAACCTTAAAAGAACTAAGGGTCCCAAATGATTAGCATAGGTGGCCATATCCCCCATGACTAAATGGAAAGGGAGAGATCCAAAATAATGAACGCTTATTTGAACTTCTTAGAAGTGTCCAGCTTCTCCCAATTGATGTTCTTAGATTAAGGGGTGGAAGTCGGTGACCCTCATATTCCAATGTATCTATGCCTTCGTTATGGCCATGAGTTATTCCCCTAGTTTGTTCCATGCTTGTTGGTTGGTTGCTTTTTTGATTAGCTAACAACCGCGGGGTGTCCACTTGTTGTGTGGTTGCTACATATAGGAACCTTTGTCTCAAATTTTCTAGGGCACACCAGTTACATGTAGGATATGTTGAACATTCGTCCATGTCATCACCCGATGAGTCACTGTATGTGATGCATAGAACTTTCTTCTTCTTGATCTTTTCATAAATCTTTACCTTAAATATTTCCAAGGAAAGATTGCAAATTCCTAGGCATGCATCTATTGTACTTAGCCATGCCCTTCCCATGATAATTGGGAAGTCCCCTTCGTTGTTGTTGACCTCTATCACTAGGAAATTAGCTAGGTATGACCAACCACACATAGTGGTAATTATGTCCTCCACCAATCCTAAGGGAATGGTGATGGACTGGTCAGCCAACTCTAGTTAAATATTTCTCTTCTTGAGTGGAAGTAGGTTCCAGGCTTGATACATTTCTCGTGAGATTAAGTTGAATCTGGAACCTGAGTCAAGAAGAGCCTTATGAGGTTCATTCCCAGTGACTTGGAGGTAGATTAAGGGACTTCTAGGGTCAGATAGTTTCCTGGGAAGGTGGCCTACCTTGATCCAATCGGTTACGGTATGTGTTAACATAATTGTATGTGTTGAGCTCTAGTATTGGTTTGAAGGAAGCTCCGAAGCCTTATGTGTTGGAGGAGTGTACACAGAATCAACTGCTTGTGGTTGTGAGAGCTTGTATGGGCTTTTGATTCTAAGGAAAGGTCTTCTCTTCTTGCGGTTGTTAGAACTAGCAACGAGTTAAAGGTTTATAGCTGTCGTAGCATTACGTTGCTACAGTTGAGTGGGGAGTTTCCCTTGCATTGTTGGAGTAGGTGGTATGGGAACTACCAGGATAAGAGTGATGCCTAGATTTAGAGGATGGTATGGATGTGGAGTGTCTCTTGGAGGAGAAGGAGTCCTTCTAAAATACTCCTAAACTTGGTAGTGATGTTGTGGGGTTGTGTGACCCATAGAGTCACTTGGAGAAACCGGTTGCTGCACGTAATAGCCATATGGGTCTGGTTGCTGGTAAGGGTATTGTTGTCTAGGTGGTGGCATCCCTCATGACTGTGGATATTGCCACGGCTGATGTTGCCCGATAGGTTGTGGCAGAGTTCCACTTGGATAGTATGTTAACGGTTGGTGGAATTGCCTTGGGTTACCTTGGGGAAAAGGTAACCTTCAGGGTGTTTGCCGTTTGTTAAGTCTCGGGTTGAGTGCATACACCCCAGACTCCTGTAGATGTGAGATGATTGGACAACATCCCTTAGGATGGTCATATTGGAAGATCTCACATCCACCATCATTGTTTTGTGTCTGAATCCAAAACCTCATTGGCAATATTCATTTTTCCCTTACCCTTGTTACATGCATTGCCTGAATCTCTTTACTTTTTCTTACCATTGTCACTACTTTGTTCCTCCTTAGACTCTTCTACAATCTTTAGGACATTTTCAATTTTACTATCTATGGAGATCCATATTTCATCTACCTTAGCTGATACTTCCATTGTGAACTTCTGAAGTGGCAAGGTTTTTCTATTCACTAACTCTTCGAGTGGTGACTCATCATCTTCATCGCAGAATCTCACTTCCCTCTTCTAGATGTATTCTTCTGCACTTTCTCTTTTCTGTAGCTCCCCTTCTTCTTTAGCTACTTGCTCCAACAATCAATGAACTTCATGGGATCTAAGTTTAGATAGTCTCCCTTGGGCATATATCCCTAGGGTTCTCCTAGTTTCATACCTTAGCCCATCTACGAGGTGGTGTAGTTGATCTCGTTGTGTGTAACCATGGCCCGGGCTACGATGTAACAATGCGTAGTAGTGGCCCATGGCAGCATCCAAGGGTTCATGATTACCCTGCTTCCATCTTTGGATTTGCTTACANTCCAAGGGTTCATGATTACCCTGCTTCCATCTTTGGATTTGCTTACGCAAGTTAGACACTCTGGATTACGTTTGATATTTATCATTGAACAACTCTAACATCGTACTCCATCTCCTAATGGTTTCTAGTTCTAAGGACTGGTACCAATTCTCTGCTTCCTTTATGAGTGTCCTAGGAAACAACTTTATTTTCTACCACTCGTTTTCTATGTTTTGCAAGGCATAGGCATCATGGAATTCCTGTAAATGATTTTTTGGATCAACGTTTTATCCCCCTTCGAAGCATGGGATGTTGTTCATGTCAAGTCTTTTGAACCGACTATCTTTTTGATGCCTTGTTGGTATTCTCACTGCCTGCATGATATCTAGCATACTTCGAGTGGCAATTAGGGGTTCATCATGATCATCTCTCTGATGATGTCTATGATGTCTATGTTGTTCCCTACTTTCCCTTCTTTCATGCCTAGACTCTCTAGACTGCCCTCGTCCTCTCTCTCGACTCTCTTGTTGAGCTCTCTCATTTCGCTTACCCTTATCTTCACCGTTATGCTCTTTATGATTGCGCCCAGATGTGGAAGGAGAGGGTGAATAATGTGATGAAGGGGAACAAGAAGGAGAACCATCACCATAACAATGTTTTTCACCTTCTCTTATGTGGCTACGGCCCCGATCATGATGACGATCTGAACGCCCGTCCTTGTCATGTGTTTTCGTTCCCTCAATGAATAGTTGGCATTCATGGGGATCAGAACTAGGGTTGTGTATCATGGAGCATAGGTTCTAATACCCCACCTCCTCACTATTGTTAGGAGAAGGAACATCATTTGATGGAGAACCTGTTATAAGTGGTTCACCATCTCCAATTTTACTTAGGACCTGCAGGACCCCTTTGTCCTTCAACAATGTATGGTGGCTCTCCTACCTCAAGTCCCTTAAATGTTGTGCTACTGTGGGATGGTAATCCCTTTTGTCAAAATCACCTATAATGTACCCAGCATATAGCTGTGTCATGCCTATCTGTGTAAGAGCACAAAGAAGCATGTCAGGGACTGCCCGATCTAGAGGTAACACTATGTTACCTTGCAAATCTCTCCAACGCAGTTGTTCGTCCTGATGGAGGACAAAGGTAAAATCTAGGATATACTCATTGGGATGGGTATATACCTCTTGATATTGTTGAGGAACTGGCAGATTTTGGTTGTGTTTTAGACTGCCAACTGTTTCTTGTATGATCCTTAGGTGGTGAAGTGCTCTTATGAGAAGAAGAAGAAGACATTGTGTCTTATTCGGTGTGCTAATTAACTGTTATATAATTTTTTGTTTAATTAATCCTAAGGGTTCATTTAAGCTCCCAATGATGTGAGTGATTTCCTATGTTCTACTTAGCACACAAACACTTAGTCCCCGACAATGGTGCCAATGATGAGTGGTGAGGTACCCCTACACTCAACCATACGAATATGAGCGTTACACGTGCGATCCTGTCAAACTCCACAAACTAAGTTCCTACACGCCTTATGGAACACTTAAGGTTAATTATTCATTATCTTTCTAGACTTACTTGTATTTTTCATGGTTGTATGGTTAAGTAAGTCTGAGGTATGTGATTTTTATGTCTTTTCTGTTTTATCTCCTATGCTGACGAAGTGAAGGGTGAAGAGACTAATTACCTAACTTTAACTAACTAACTAAGCCTTAACTAACCTAGCATCAGTATCCATTCTCACTTATCATTCATACCCTAAACCAATGCAACCTTGGTTACCATACGCTAGTCGTTGCTGGGATCACCAAGTGTAACGCATGTGCTCGAAGCGGTCATACTGAATGCACTTAACTATGGGAGAAGGGTTGAGAGAGAATTAATCAACTAATAAAGAATTTAAATGATAAACAATAAATAACAATAAGTAAAATCCTATTTAGCCTATTCCATGCACTGCAAGGTTTATCCAAGAAGTTCGTCTTTATTTCCGTACACAAACTTGTGTTCAGGTACAATAATTGCTCGAATAAAGATCTGTTCACTTTGGAGTTTCTACTACGGGCACATGGAAATTATTCTATCTCTGGAGAGGTAAAACTACTAGAGTTTCACTACGGTCTAGGCCTAGAATGAGAAACAAGGGAGAGCCACCTCTTATTTATAGATTTGACGACGTACCGCGATATCGCGGGGGATGCGATATCGTGGCAGACATGATATCGCAGCCCATGCAATATCACATCCCATTACAAACCTTAGGTTCAACTAGTAGAAAATCCACTTGACGATCTAGGAAGGCATTGTTTTGGGGTACAAAATTTTAAAAAAAGGAATTGATATGAATCCTAAAAAAACTAGGGTCATCCAAGGAATTATCAGATAGCTAGAAACCATCAAAGATGTGAGGTCATTCTTTGAACAAGATGACTACTATTGATGATTCATCAAGAATTTCTATAAGATTGCTAAATCTTTAGTGGAGTTGAAAAATAAGGATGTTACATTTTTTTGGACCAAGAAATGCGGATGTGCATTCTCAAAGGAAGGTTATGGAAACTCCAATTCTATGAGCACTTGATTGGTCTAGACCTTTTCACATCATGATAGATGCATTAAATTATGCCTTGGAAGCCATACTTATGTAGTTGAATGATTAGAAACATCCTTACTACATCCACTCCTCAAGCAGAGGCATTGTGGGTGCACAATTAAACTACACCATCACAAAGAAAGAATTGATGGTAGTGGTGTTCACCTTGGATAAATTCAGGTACTATGTGCTTGGATACAAGGTGTTCATGCACATAGACCATAGTGTAATTCGGTTCCTAATGAATAAACCAGTGGTGAACCCTTGTGGCATATGATGACTGGTGATCGTACTAGAATTCAATCTCATGATGGTAGATTGAAAAGAAATTGAGAAGATGGTCATTGACCACTTGTCTTGGTTGCAATGGAATACCAAAGTTAAGGAGAGCTCACTTTTGGATCAATTTCCTAATGAACTTCTCTTTGTCAGTGTTATAATTGAACAAATCTCTACTGAACCTAATTAGAGTGATCACATTCTCACCTATCTTGTCACTCAGGAGATGCCATAGGATTGGTATCATAGATGAAATAATAGTTTCTTCACCAGGAAAAATGCTTTATGGAAATCAATAGACACCTTTATGAGGTGTGTGTTAATAGCCTTGTTTGTTGGTGTGTTCCTAATATTGATTAGTTGCATGTTCTTCAAGATGCTCATGAAGGTTCTTGTGGGGGCCGCTATTTTGCGAGATGCATAATCATTAAGATCCTCATGGTAGGGTATTATTGGTCAATACTTTTTAGGGACACTCACTAGGTTGTTTGCTCCTGTGAACATTGTGAAAGTGATGGTTGAATGACTGCTCCTATGGAGGGGCCTTAGTAGTGTATTTAACCACAAGAGCTCTTCAACATCTGGGGCATTAACTTCATGGGTCCCATCACATTCATGTCAAATGGAAAAGCATACATCATAATTGTTGTTGACTATTGTAATAAATTGGTAGAAGTTGTAGCCATTACTAATTGCACACCTTTTATGACTACTTGGTTTGTACAACAATATGTTGTAAATAGGTTTGGGGTGCCACGTGCACTTATTTCTAATAATGGTACTCATTTCATAAGCACTACCTTTCGAAAGCTTATGTAATGCTTAAGGGTTGAACATAAATTAACAACACCCTACCATCCCTAAGCTAATGGTCAAGAAGATGTTACAAAAAGAGAAATCACAAAAATACTAACAAGAACCATTAGTAAATATAGGAGGTATTGGAGCATGAAACTCAACGATGCCCTTTGGGCCTACCACTCCATTTGGAAACTTTCTATTGGTTACTCTCCCTATGGGCTTGTGTACAGAAAGTTACCAACTCTTCTAATTCAAATGGAGCTCCGTACACTATCAAAAACTTTTGACCTTGACCTTCACCTAAGTCTAGCATAGAAAGAAATATTGATGAACCTCAACTTAGTAGATGAGAATTGATAGGTAGCCTTATCATCTAACGAGTTGTACAAGACATTTCACAAGCAATGTTGTGAAATTAGAATAAGAAAAGTAAAATTTCAACCAGGAGATAGGGTCCTTTACTAAAATCCCATACACTTACCATAAAGAACTAAGTTCTAAATGTTGTGGGAAGAGCCTTATGTTATCTATGAAACCTTTTCTTCTAGGGCCATGGTAATTTAGAAACCTGAAAGTCCAAATAAGAGACTACTAGTCAACATGCAATAACTCAAATCTTTCCATGAGCCTAAGAGAGCCGATGACTAGAAAACCTCAATGGATGGACATGCACACTCAATTTTTCAAATCTCCTCCTTCCAACTTAGTTGTGGGGGAGATGGCCATCCATGATAATTGAGTGAAGTGGCTCCTTTGTTTTTTACTTTTTGTTTTACACTATTTTAGTACATTTTACTTTTTGTTAAATATTTTACAATTTATTATATATTTTACTTTATTTTATTTAAGTTTTTCTAATTTTTTTATTCTATTTTTATTTCTTACTGCTAGGACTAAGTGTAACTGTAGATGTTTATTATTTCTAGTTTGTACTATAATGTTATTTGCTGCTAATGTCTGGATTCTATCTTTAAATTTTGGTGTTGATAACTAAGACATTATTTCTTTTTCATGATAACAGGGAGTGAGTCCACATCATCCACCCATCCAAAAAACTCTATGGTGTTCTATTGTTTTGGAAATATGTAGTCCCTTCTTAAACAAAACTTTTAAAGAACTTGTTACATTGGTAATTTCTAAACTTGGGAAGAATTAAATGGATAGACAAGGGTGTGACTTCAAGGGGATTTGATGCTCTTAGTACTTTCTTGCTATCTTGGGTGCATGAGTGTTCTCAAGGATTTCTCACCATTATGATATTGACTAATAATAGGAAGCTAAAATCTTTGCATGGTGTGGTTCCCATCCAAAAATGTCAAAAAAAAAAGAATAATGGGAATTCCAAGCATATCCCTTAGAAACAAAATAATAGGCTACAAGCACTAGTTATGGGACTAGAAAGACATGTTACCCATGCTTGAAGGTTTCCTCTAACTAAGGCCCATCTCACTTATTGCTTATTTTTTCTTTTCTTTTAGGAATGGTGATTGATCTATGAGGATGTTTTTATACCTTAAGCGGATGGATTGGTCTTAGAGTGTTGATGTGAAGTCACTGTAAGTGGTTTGTTTTGATTTAGACTAAGGATGGATGTTTTTGGGTCATACCACAAAATTGACAAGGGACTTCATGTAACCATGTTATGGGACTCCATTTCACTCTCAACCTCACCCATCTCTACTTTTCATACCTTACCTCATTACCTCTTTTGATGTTCTATTTCATGTCTTAGACTGATATGTCAAAATTTTTAGATAGTCTCTTTGGTGATTTGGTCCTTAACTTACTATAACCATTAGTCATTCATGGGGCCCATGAACTCCTTGGTTTGAGGGCATGCAAGAGCATTAAGGACATGAGCCTGCTATGGGGAGGACCCACTTGCATACGTTTTGGTTTGGTTAGTTAAGTACCTTATCCCTTAGGCATTTTTGCATTCAAATCTTTTGTGCTCCTCATTAGTTACGTCTAGTTGTGCACTCCTTCATGATATCTCTTAATCATTCTATTAATAAAATCTCTTTTTTTTTAGCATTATCTAGTTCTCTTTATGCAATTCATCATGTTCTTGGCTTCTTGGGCTTCCTTTGGACTTCAATTTTATGTAAAAATTCTTTATTTTCTCCTTAATTTTCAAAGTTGAAAATTCTATCTTTCAACTACATTGACAAAATCTTGTTGACATAGTTTGCCGTGTTGACACAATTGCATTGATAGGATTCCATCAATGCAAGGCAAAAATTCTATAAATAATGCCCAACACTTAGCTAATATTTGCCTTTTTCTCACAAAGGAGAAGGAAGTTTTTGCAATTGTTAGAGCTCAAAACCTTCCAAAGCCCATATCTTCCACAATACTTGTCTAATTAACCTCATTTTTTGTTCTTGTAGCTATTGGAGGTAAGCTTTATGTCATGGGGGTAAAAAACCTTAGGCTTTTGATGAAAAATTATTTTCAAATTTTCTTCTAACTACCACAAGGTTTAACTAATAAAATAATATTAAAATCAGTAATTTAAGAAAGTTAAACCTTTGCAACAAACTCTGGTAGACATTAAATGAAATAATAAAAAAATAATATTAAAATAATCAAATCTTCCATGGTCACAACTTAGCTAAGTATAACTAATCTAAGAGATAAGGTACTCAAAAGTTATAAAGTTACATGTCAAACACTAATCCTTTATCATGTTGTGATAACAAATGGCATAAAGATTGAAATGATGATAGGAAGGAGGATTGTCCTAACCAAGGGATAAGTGGCCCAATATTGGAAGGGGACAAGAACAATTATAGGAGTAGGTAGTAGAAATGCATGCAACAAGGTCTCTTTAGGAGAAGCTCAAAGTGGAATTTGTTTGTCTGATTCCCCAAGTAAAAATAGAGCAATCCCACTAGGATGAGGCACCAAGATTAAGGCCAAGCCTTGAGGTCATGTTGATAGATGTCTCCCTTAGGAAATTTAGCCTAGGAATATCCAATATTTAGTTCTCTGAGAATTGAACTTTGGTACCTTTTTAGACTTTGCCCTAGAAAATGTCAAAACCCAACTTCAAAGTTGTCCCATATGGCCAATCATCATTTCTAGTAGGGAGTGATATATGGAAGAGACCTATCTCTTCTGGAATAATAGGGAGCCAGATGTCACTGTGAAGATCAAGGACATTAGTGTGTCCTACTTGGTGAAGGTAATCTCTAAGACCCTTGGCTTGCTTGAAACTAGGATCAATTTGGCAGAGATCTCTACATAAGTGGACCCATAGGTCAAAAATAAGTGGATCCAGAGGTTCTATCGAGTGGACTACAAAGAGTATGGTGCACTCACCATGGTGAAATGTGCATACTTTAAAATAGTAGCCTACCACCTCAATCTAATGATGAGGCCCAATAAGATGACTATCTTCTTCACTTGTGCATGCACCACTCTAAGTGAGAAATTCCCTGTTAACCTTCCATAGCTAATCTATTTGGAGATAGAAAGGTAATTTAAAGAAAATGGCACTTCCCTTTCCATGCCTCATTTAGAAATTTTTCAAAAGGAGAGGGATAGCCTGCTATACCACCAACACTTTGAGAAATGCTCTTGTTATTGCTTAGGTGAAAATGATGAAGGAAAAGGTTCTTGCCATGACCAAGGAAGAGGAGTAGCCACCAACACCACCCATCCATGAAACAATGCTAGAGGGTTGTGTTGCTATGAAGCACATGCAAAAGCTCTAAGAGTAACTCTTCCTACAATAGCAAACTAGTTCAAGTGATGATCCATCTATTTATAGATAAACCTTGAGCCATCTAAATGAGGTAACTCGTACAATAATTTGGTTAGAGAACACAACACTAGCTTTCTCTATTTAATGAATGTAGGTGCCTATGCACTCAAACCCTAATGCCTGAGAGATAATTGTGTCCATTCCAGGTTAACAATAGTTCCTAGAAATATTTGGAAATGCTGCTACCTTCTCGGTGCCCTTCGAGAAGGGAGATGGGACAACTATTTTTATGATGCATCACCAAGGGTAGAAAACAGTGATCAAGGTGGTAGAAGAAAGAGTTAGTGAGGTCATAAATGTTCTTGTGGTAGTTATGCTAGATAGTGCTACACTCAAAGTTGTGTAGACGTTCCCATGAATGGTTAGTGGAAGATTCAGCATGGCCCAACATGAGGAGTTACTAGAATGACTAGTAGAAACCCAACAACTAATTCTAGAGGTCTTTGACTTTCTAAATGACATCACTACTACCTAGTCAATGCTATTGGAGGCAAGGGGCAAGTGCATCATTACTAAGACTCAACTTGAAATAGCCAAAGTTGAGAATTAGTGCTTGGCTACGGAGGTTACAGTAAGTAGGGATGAAGCTTTTCAATAGCTTTGGTGCAAACTTCAATAGGTTGAGTATGCAAAGGAGTCAACAATCTTTGACTAGTCCTTAGCTAATGTAACCATCTAACATTTAGAAGGACTTGTTGGAGGTTCATTAGGAGAATGCAAATCTAAGTAAGGACAATCATGACCTACATACTGTCGAGGCCCAAAAGGAATAAAGGGTTGAATACATGAGATAGTAGTAGGAGCAACTTGCCAAGGTGATAATGGATTTGAGGAGGTTAGTAGCTAAGAACCATAATATCTTGATGAAGGAGGTTTATGCCCTTCACCAGAGATCTACAATCAAAATTTCCATATGGACGAACGAGGACCTAAAATTCGAATGGGTTAAAAATCACTACACAGACTAGGTTGATTTGCATAAGGAGATCAACAATAAAGAAATCAAACTGGTGAAGGCAAAGGTGAATGAGGCCCTCTAGCAGTTGCAACAAGGAGGTGATGTGTGGTAGCCTATCTTTGATGGGTTGAATGCATAGAACAAAGCTAAAATCCACCTTAAGGAGCTGTAGATCAAGGAGATGATTAAATACATGGAGCTTGCCAACCTTCATTATGAAAATTGGACAATGGCAACTATCAAAAAGCCAAGGTCAAATTTGAAAAAGCAAGTGGCTAGCTTGTACCTATTTTATGACATTGAGTTCAAGCATTAGAAAGAGAAATTAGAAACATGAAATGAAAAATGTTGAACTTGATGTTCTTAAGTAGCACTTAATTGATCAAAGATCCATAGCCAAGAGCTTGGCCAAAAGGTTAAATGACTATTAAAAGCTGTAAAATACTGTCAAAGCATTTAACATTGAGAAACAATAATTCACAAACTGGTTCATCAATGTGAAGGAGCTATTCCCTATAATGCCTTATCCTTGGGATGTTTCCATACTGACCCACATTGGTAATGTTGCATGGATCGTGTATGATCCTAGGAGTAAGGAGGAGAAGATGAAAGCATTGTTGGATGCTTTCTATCTTCTACCAGAAGTCATAGCTTTAGTTGAATAACCACAACTGCCATGTGCACTTAAAACTTCAGAACCTTAAGAACCTCCATTGTCTAGGACTATTTGATTTCTTTCCTCTTCTTCAAGCTATCAGAGGACTTATGTTAACAATTTTTGGCATGGTGTTCAATTTTGTTATCATGAACACTGTTGGCGACCGTTTGGGACGCAACTGCCAACGAGTGTCCTCGAACAAGATTTAGGTGCCTGCTAGTCTCTGGCAACACCAAGGCCTAAATACCTCCAAATAAACTAAGTAGTTAATGTGAGTATGTGTGTGTGCTGTTGCGTCGTGCGGTTGTGAGAAATGTAACAATTGCGTTGTTAGTAAACTACAAATGACTTACTTTAAAGAGATTCAGCCAACTTTGCCAAGTACTGTGAGTTCTTGAAAATTTCCTATTTTGTTCAACTGGCTAGTGTACGCGGTCCTTATAATACCTACTTGTAACAAATAAAATTTTGCAAAAACATTTGAGCACAACTCTGCAAATCTACTCCTAATTTTCCCCAGAGAAAGAGATAGTTCCACAGGAAAACTAGAAATAGAGCAAGATTCGATGGAAATAGATAGAAAAGAAAGGAAAGCAGATTTGTGTAGACCTCAAATATTTAAATAAGGTAAAATGACACGAGTAAACACTTCGCAATAAAGCTATCCCAAATTCAATATCTACGAATTGTTCAAACTTCCAAGGCTCAAACAAGCAATTTCTTCAAGACAATCCTACTATGCTACCAAAAATTGCTGCGTAAACTACCACGTACGAGACTCCATTTTGAGTAGATAATAGATGTCAATGATTGCATTCAAATAGAACCTTTAAAAGACTTGACAATTTATGATTGAAAAACCACGAGAATTCACTTTAAAGATAAAAAGAAGCTATTCTGGTCCCATCAAAATACCAAAGATTCTCTGAACTCTCTCGACTACTGAATTGTTCAACAGCGTGACTACAAGAAGAGGCTCTCTTACAACAATCCCAATAGAAGTTCCCCTACGTTGCACAATAATGAAATTTACTACTAAAATGCTCTTAAGTCTTTTAAACACAAGTGCTTCTATGGCAAAATTTTAATAGAAATTTTTATCAAGCAACAAGAACAACAAGAGCAATCTAAAAATCCCAAAATTACTTGCTAAGGATGATACTATCTCAACCACTAGCTAAACAATTTAAACAAAACAAAAAATGAAATGCATAACTCACAGGACCATGACAAAGAGGCTGAAATCTTTATTCTAGCAAGCCATCTTACAAGCAATCAGTTGCACTTTCTTCTTTACAAAATGCTCTTCTCCCAAGACTCAAAGTGTCTCCAAGTGAGAGCCCAAGTGCTAACTAGTAGCCTTACAAATTGTGATGTATGAGACCCCAAGTGTGATGATGATTTCAAGTGATGATCCTCCCTCCCTCCTGAAGCCTTTTTATAGGGTTCAAAGGTAGGTAGGGAAGTTACAAAATATCTTGGGTGGTTTAACCACCATAGAGATAAAAAAGCTACAATGGACAAGTGTCCCATTCCATGGCCAAGTGTCTTCATTCAGTCGCCAAGTGGTCACTATGGAGACAAAAAGGCTATAGTTGACAAGTGGCCTTGGTGGTGGTTATAACCAGCATTTCAATTTACAAGTGTTCAATTCACATGGAACTTTGAACAATTGTTGCAAAAATTCCCTTTTTAAATCATAAAATATTCACTTGGTACATAACCAAGGGCTGTTAAACTTACATCAGCAATTAAATAGTTTATATCAAAACCCAAAATAGGTGTTGTATGGTTTTTTAAATAAAGAAAATATTAGAAACACGTTAATGTACCAACAATTGGATAGATATATTTCTCAACTAAATTTAATAAGGCAACCCAAATTGCTAACGTGTTTCCAGTTGATTCTGGCCTTACGATAGACCCTCAGGCTAAAGCAGTAACCTTGGATCCAAGCCGTAGAGATCAATCACACCCCAGACTGCATGCTTGTTATGAGCCAACACACCGCTGCACACAAAATAGTGAAACAAGAACTCTCTGCTGAAACCCACACACGATCAAAGCAACCTGTATGACATTGCACCACTCCTTGCCTCTGCGTGGATTCCTGAACTTGGTTTTAGGCTCTGACGGGAAAAATTCATCATGATCATGACGCCCTCCTGGAACTCCTGTGGCCTAACCTTGGAACCAACAACGTTGGCGTTCCAACAAGTTGATCTGCCCATCGCGGCTGACGTGAATGTCAGAAATGATGTGTCTAGCCTCCTCGATTAAACCTGTTTTCTTGTTGTATATCGCTAGCATCAAAAATATTTTTAAACGTGGGGTTAAAATTTCTAAGCACTGGTAACGGAAACCCGCCATTGACCGAGTCTCTGTTGAATAACGTACTCAAAATGCCATCTTATTTAATTGTGGATAGATGGGTACACCCTGCATGTTTGACCACGACAACGTTGAAGAGAGAAGCAGCTCTATTCTCCTATCCATCGAATAACGTCCAGAAATATTCTTGTCATGCCGTGAGCACATCAACTGCCCTTTTAACTCTGTCATGGCCTCCAATCTCCTCGTCTGGAACAAACGAAAGATGCAGAGTTCCAGTTGGAACAAAACCCTTGCTCTTGAGATTCCTAACAGGTTCCAAGTACTGAGTGGGGACACACTTCATGTCCTGAGAGTTCCGCACGAAGATATTACCTTGCCCATCTTTGTTCGCCTGGAAAGGCGGATGAACTTGCTTTTCTTCCTCTGCGGTCACAACATCCATGTGAAAATTCAGCAGAACAGAGGACAGATTTGCTTCGCTGAGGATTAGATCTTGGGCAGGCGTGAATGAATTAGAGAAAGAAAGCAGATCACTGGCAGCGAAATCGGCTATTCCAGCTACTGCTGTTATGTGTGGGAGGCTTGAAACCATTGTCGAGGCTGAGGTTGAGACTGAGAAGAAGGAGCTTGAAAACGTGGCTTCTGGAAGGCCTGGCAGGAGCCTCTCTAGCAGCAGCAGCATTAGTCTGAAACTGGAGTGGCGCCAAAATTTTTGTAGATGCAGGTGCAGAGGGTGGGTGTTATTCAGAGTTAGGCTTTATAAACTCGTCATTGCGCGCTTGGCCAGAGCACACCGCTTCACCGCCAAGACTCACATTTCTTTTGATGCATTCTATTCACACTATTGAATCCATTATTTGGTCATACATTTTTTCACTGTTTTCTTTTTCTTGGCCACCAATTGGGATTGAGATTGTCTAAGCTGACTACAAGTTACGTTACATTCATTACCTTCCCATACCTTATGGAGGTTAACTAAACCCACTTCTTGACTTGTGCATCAATACATGTTTGTAGATCCAGTGAATACTTCTTTGGCACTAAAATAGCTGGTAGAAGATTGTCATGAACTCTGAAAAATTGATCATTTGTCTTAAAAAAAACTGTATTTGCTAGTGAATCAATTAGAGAAAAACCTTTCAAACTACCAATCCAACACCTCTGAAAAGTCTTCATCCAATAAAATATTGGCAATGTTTAAATTAGGGTGAACGTTAGTTATATGATTAGCTTCACAACCTAACAAAGCCTGCTCCATTAAATGGCCAAAATGTACCAACAAACACCAAATTTGGTAATGATTGTAAATCTGTACACTTTGGAACTTAGTGTTTGTTTGTGTGTAAGTAGTTAGTCGAGAATCCCATACCTTTCCAAAATTTTGTAAGAAAATTATTCCTCCTTTTGTTCACTAAAGGAATATTTTTCATTTAGTTATGGGGGTATGATGAGTCATTGTTCATAGGCTATGTTGATAGAATTCCATCGACACTATCTTGTTTATGCAATTGCATCAACTGAAGGTTTGAAGTTTTGATGCATACACATCGATGCCGTGTCTTATCTTACCTATAAATACATGCTCACTAGCCACATTTATGGCAATATTCTAGCAAAGATCTTGCATTTTGTTCATTTGAAAGTTAGAATATTTTCTTAGTGCTCGTAGCAGGAGTGAGAAGTGTATGATCTTTATTTGAGCATTGATGTACCTGAGCACATTGGTGTGATCCGTAATAAAGACAAGCTTTGTTCATAAACCTTGTAGTACCTGGAATTAGTTTAATGTTTACTTAATGGATTTTTTATTTGAGGAATTTACTTTAATGAATTCTATTAATTAGTTAATTAGTGAGTAATTAAAGCACATAAGTATGACCATTTCAACCAGACATTAATGTTTGGTATTCCTAGTAGTGCTTAATGCTTAGTAACCTAGCAACATTGCAATGTGGTTTAGGATGTGTAGAAAAATGGGAATAGATGCTTATGTTAGGACTAGTTAAGATACTAGATAATTATTAGATTAATTAAACATTTAATTCCACTATTTCTATCACTTAGGCTATTTAAACAATAAACATAAAATGATAAAAGTCATATGCCTTGGTTACACTTAACCATAGATTTGCACTTCACAAGTGAAACTAAGAAGATAAGGATCATGTTTGTTAGATTCACTACCTAGACTTAGTGTAATTAGAGAGCTAAAGTCTACAGAATTTGACTAGATCACTTAGTGAATGTTAGTGATTCGTATGGTTGGGTGTAGGGACTGCTCGCTGATCATCAATTATCTTTTGTTTCCTTAGGTCACTTTAACTCTTGTTTCTATAGTTCTTAAAAAAATTTGGAAGACATGGTGTAAGAGTAGTAAATATTGGAATTACAATCATACAAGTTCAAAAGACATGCTTAAGCAAATTAGTCCATGATGCCCTTCTTTTAATGAAGGAGCTTGGGCTAGTAATGCATCTAGATTGTGTACCACTTAGAGTAAATTTAGAATCACTAGAGTCTTTTTTTCTATGTATACATGATAGATGGATTACTTAGAATAAATCTTCTAGCCTTTATGGTTTTAATAGAAAGGAAAAAGTAATTTTGAAAAGTTAATTTCTAATCTTGAAAATTTATTTAAAGTTAATAACATTTTGAATTAGGCTTTCCTAGATATTTTTTGAAAGGTCAAAAAATTTGTTTTTCCTTCATTTTTAAAATTTTCTTTTGAGATTATTATAAAGAATGATTTTATTTATAAAAAATTTAGTAAGGCCTAGAAAATGCAATTATCAACACACTTTTGGATGAGGAAAGTAAAAGATATTTGAAGAGCTTCTACATTTTCTAAAATTCATATTTTTTAATATGTATTATTCATCAAGGTCTTTCTATCGACACTAATCTTAAACATAGAAGAAATGTTTCTCCTCAATGTTCACTTTGTAGAAGTTTAGACTCATTTTCTAATATTTTTTAAGTGTCATGTTGCTCAGAATGCTTGGAAACAGACATTCAAAATTTATAACAACTTTCAACCAAGTATGAATGAAGTCATTCTTGGTGATTAGCTTGCTTTGTCTATTTTCTTTCTTTGCATTTGAAAATTTCTTCATCCACTTGTTCTCTACTTTATTTAGAAGCATCAGTGTGTAGTTATTTTCTAGCAACAAGAACATAACTATGGCCTCTATTTAGAAGTCAAATACTAGTTTCTCAAATATATCTATTTTTATCTACAAATTTAAGTAAAAAATATTTTGTAAAAGCTAAACCATTAATTTTTTTTCTATAGTAAGAATTTCTTTTTGTTTTAGAGTCTCAAGGATGGGAAGCATCTAGCTTTTGTTACTATTTATACTTTATTTTTAATTGATGTATTCTTTTATCTTTAGAGAGTATTTTTTCCTTCTCTTTGTAATAAATCATTTACTAAGAAGTGAACACCTATGAGGGTGCTTTTGAATAAGGGTAAGGCTTGATCCTTTTTCTATCCTAGAGAAAAAGGTTTTCAAGATTAGTTAGAATGGTGAAAACCTAAAAATATATCCCCAAAAAATGTTGGGCTTTTTATTTAGACTATTTCTGATGATATGATGTACTCTAAATTTTTTAAATATTATTATTCATATTTTTGGAGTCTAACATCCCTCTCCCCAACTTAGCATTACCTACTAGAATTAAATTCATGACTTAGAATTAAGAGTCATAATGTAAATCCTTATTCTAGATACCCCTTACCCCTTGGTATGTATCAAAACCTAGAAATTTGTAAAGTTTTAGTTATTTAATTTAATGCATATGATTATTTCTTTAATGCTATTAGATATGTTTCAATAGATTAGCATTAGTTCTCTTGATTAAGTCACATTATTATATTATTATCATTACTATTATTATTATTAGTCTTAGTCTCTTGCATAAGTGAATACAATCTACTTACTAGGTTATTTTTTTTAAAGTTTTGTATCCTTTGTTTTACTACTATTGGAGCTCAATCATATATCTACTATATATTTTATGATTAACTATTGAAATTTGATTACCCTTGGAAGTTTTTCTTTTTGTCAGTTATCATGCCTTTACTGGCTATGCATATTTTATTCTTTATGAACAATCATTTATGTATATTTAATATTTATTATGCACATTTAGTTATGCATATTTGCACATTTAATTATGCATCTTTTATTTTTAGTATGTACATGTAACTATTTAATACTATGTTCATGAAGCAATTTGGATCGTAATCCTACCCAAACTATATTCCTTATTATTGTGTCATTAAACTAGAATTCAAAGTTCATTTTTAATATAATTAAATATTGAATAAAGTAATATTATTAGGGAAGTACCTTAGAATTATGTCCTACTTAGAATTTGACCTTATCGATGTGACGAAGATGTTCAAAAATAGTGATTTTGATCCTTGGTTCACTAGAATCAGAGTTATAGTTCTTGAGATATCAAATTTTTTAGTTTGATAAAAATATTGTAAAAGTTTTGGCATTTGAATAGGACAACTATGATAAGTGAATCAATATTTCAGCATATGATTGGGTAAAACACCTAATAAGGATTTAGTAGGTTCAAATAAAATTTTATTTGAACTTAGAGTATGCTTGTTATGAGGCCTTGAACCTTAGAAGTATTAGTGGAGAGAGAAAATGAAGAAAAAAACTTATGAAAAATATTTATGTTAGAAAAATAAAAACAAAATTCAAAATTAAAACGTTAAAGTGAGTTCATGTGAGGTGGTTTGAAAGGTAAAAGGGTAGAATTCATATAAGCTTATATAAAAGTTATATAACATGTATTTTTTTTCATTACCTCTTTTGTTTTCTCTGCTTCATTTTTTGCTCTATTTCTTCATTTAGAACACTGCATGTGAAGTTTTTACTTATAAATAGATTTTGGCCTTTGGTACATCTTATTTTTGGTTGTAAAGGGTTTCTAGAATGTCAAATTTAAGCAAGGCGAAAACTAATTTTAGGTGTTGGATGGAAAAGAAAATCACTAAGAAGATTCTAAAAGCTTTACCAACACAAGTAAGAAAGCTTATTTTACTTTCCTTTTCATGTCATTCTTCTATTTTGTTATGGATTTTGTACATTTTCTTTTTGCTTTTTGTTTTTGGTTATTTTTCCACAATTTTAATTATTATGTTGAGACTTTGCCAAGTTTTCATCACTTGGGACTTGTTTTTATATGAAAATCAATATTTTAATCCTGTGTAGGCCATTTTTTATCTTTTAGTGAAATTTTTTTTGGGGGGGGGGGGGGGTGGTTGTGTTTGGAATTGTGGAAACTTTGTCCAACTTGCTTCTTAAATATTTTATGATTATTTTGATTCACCTCTTGAGATAAATATAATGTTGTGAAATTTTGACTATTTTGAAAATATTTTGAATTTTTGGAGTAAAATAATAATATTTATGTGATAGTAGAAGCTAGGAATCCTTTAAATGCCTCTATTTACATGAAATAGTGAAGTGTTCTTTAATGGCAATCACTTGGAGTAGGTTCACTCCAAAATAAATAACCTTCAAACCCTTAAATCTAGATATTATAAAAAGATAAATCAATATGCTAGAAAATAAGAAAATGTAGCTATCTTCACTTATGAAAATGAACATTACAATAATGTACCACAAACCACAAATCATCCAACTACTCTCAACACTCAAACAATGCTATAGAGAATGAGGCTCTACAATGACATAATGGTTGTTCTTAATGCAAAACTAGTAGAGAATCTCTCTTACAACTCAGGACTAAGATCTTAACTCATAAGGAATATGCTTAAGACACAAAGGTCAATCCACACATAATTGACCTTGATTTTAAATCCAATATGCACTCACATAAAGCTCTCATGAAAAGTCTTGTATAATACATGAACTTTCCTCATGAGCTCTCATCTCTTATGCTCTCTTCCTGATATCTCACCCTCTCATGATATCTTATGAAGAATTACATTAATATTTATTGACAAAGATAAGACAAGAAACCTAAAGATCTTTTTCCAACTCAACTTGAGGATCTTAGGCTATTTCCATTTTTTTCTCCATTGTTTTGACTATTTTCTAGTTTGGAATGGTGAAATTAGAAATTTTCCTTGGTTGTATGAGTTATCTATATCTTCCCTAGACATTTAACTATTAATGCTGGTTGGTAGATGGGATGTCATTGCTCATGCCTAGGACATCTCCATTGTATATGGGACATCTCAATCAAACCTAGAACATCTCAGCTAAGATGTCTCAGCATGTGGGATGTCTCATAAAAATCTAGGATGTCTCACTTACATGTGATATGTCTCACTTGAGATGACTGTTACTCAACCTAGACTTCTTCCTTGAATCTAGGACATCTCTTGCAAGATTTGAATTTGGCCTAGAAATCTCTCTAATCTTCAAGACATCTCTTCATCCTCCAAAAACCTAAAAAGAAATAATCTATAGGATAAAGCAAAGGAAAATAAAAGAGGTGTCCCTACACTACCATCTCATGCAATAAAGGTTTAGATGAACTTTCTACCTTGGGTTTTGATTTGTAAGTTTATGTGAGGCTGGAAAACTAGTCAAGACCATGGCACTAATAGTTGAGTCTACTGGTGTGGAGTAAGACATAGAAAAGACCTATCCTTTTGATGATACATGTACATGAGCTATTGAGGATGTTAGTAGTGAGGCTATTACTAACATTAGACCATGAGTGGCTTGTTTGGGATCAAAAGGATAATTTGATGATAGTAGTGAGGTTAGTTCAAGACTTAGTATATCCCTTTAGCAGTGAGGTTAACTAAGACGTAGTTATTAGAGATGCCTAGATAAAATATATATTTTTGGAAAATTTGAGGTCATGCTAGAATTTAAAATAGGTTGAATATTTAATTGGAAACCTTTATCTAGCTTGTATCCTAAGACTCTTGGCCTAGAACCTTCATGCTCCATGAAGAGGAAAATAAAATAATCTTTCTTATTTGAAGAGTTTTGACTGCAATTGCATTTCAATGCAGAGATTCCATAGTGGCCATAGAAACACCAAAAGAGGGACATGGGATAAAAGGTGGATCAATTCTATACAAGATGAACCCTTTAAACTTGAAAAATAATGTTTGCATATTTTGTATTTTTGTAAAATAGAAGCATTGTATATTTTTTTTTGGATACTTAAGCCATGTACTTATTTTTGTGAATAAATAATAAAGTATGATAGATATAAAATTGCTATCCATGCCATTTAGACTATGACATTGCAAGGATCATTTTTCATTTTAGTATGTGCTATATTTTTAGGAAAAATTAATCATATTTATTACATAGTAATATTTTTTAATTATTTTTTAAATTTTATTATTTAATTTAGTAAAATTTAAACATAAATATCTTTATTTATAGATTTTTGATTGAGATGAAACAAGTATGATTAGAATAGTTACGTTTTTGTACTATTTTATGATGCAATTAGTGAAATATTTTAACATCTATAATTTTGTGGCTATGCTAATTTTTATTTTTATGTAAATTAATTTTATCTAATTATTTATCCTAGTGGTAAGAAATATTTTTGCACTGTGTTGCTCTACTACATTTATGCTAATTTTGGTTGAGAGGCCAACACATTTAGCATGATGGAGGGTGGGACGGGAGTGAAGTTTGTTGTCCTTGCCATGTAATGCCATGACACAACACAACCATGACATGCCATAGCTACATAATGCCACAACATGCCATGTCATGCCATATCTACATAATGCCACAACATGCCATAGCTACATAACGCCACAAGCATGTCATGATAGTAGCTGTGGATGAGGAACGATAGCAGCGTTTTGATGTTGCAGACCTGTAGGAGTGTAGCAACATTGGTAGAGATGGTTGTGTTGGCGGAGACAACAACACTAAAGCATGGTCCCCAGGAGCCTCCATTAGTGCACTGTACACTTGCACACTCCAAACACCATACTTTATTGGATGTCTATCCATGCTTTTCCTTTTTGGTTTATCGCTAGCTACCTGCAGTTCCTTGAAAAATCAATCATGTAATTGTCTTGAAAATTTTAGATTTCATGAACCACAAAATTCCACAACTGCACATGCCTATTTAGAATTTTTTATATTATGTATTCTATGCTATTAAAGATCATTCTTTGCATGTGTTTATTACTTACCTTTTGTGATTCCAACTTCTTGTAGAACACCCATAAAGCATTGAAACAATAACGTGGATTTGGATCACATGCTCTTGTGCTTTGCTTCGACTGAGAAGGGTTTTGAAGAGGAAGGATTCATGATTTTGGATCTTATGATACATGAGGGAATGGTTAATGGTAGATATAGTATTGCATAGCAGATTGGGAAAGGAGAAGAAGGATAATACATCTAACACTAGGATGGTAAGCCTAATCGATGCCAAGATAATTAAGGAACATCACATAGGTGGATCCAAGCCTTGTTCGAGATGCGGTCACAAAATTATGTTGAAGGAGGTTCAATTTTCATCTATAGCATACAAACCCTAGGCATAGTTGGACTGGTTTACTTGTTATTTTGTATCTATGAGTTTAGATTATTTTGTAACACATAACATCTATTTACTTTTGCAAGCTTGGATTATTCTTTATTCTATATGTACCATGAGCATGTTTATTTGTTAGATTATGCTAGAGGGTATATTAATGGTTTCATTAGGGAAGCAAGACTAGTCGGGGCTGCCTACTAGCATGAAATTTGATCCCATGGATCAAGATCTTCTAAAGTATTTGGAAGCCAAGGTGGGTCTCAATGAAAAGAAAGCACATCCTTTAATTGATGAGTTCATTCCAACATTGGAAGGCAAAGAAGGGATTTGCTACATCCATCCTGAAAAGCTTCTAGGTGTGTAAACTCATGAATTTATTTCCTTAAGAGAGAGAAAAAAACATATGCAAATCATTATGATTGCAATCCACTCACACAAGCTAAGCAAAATATGCATGCCTTCAAAGGTATTTGATTGTAGATATTTCTGCATTATTTTTGTCTCCTTCACATGCATGCTTGATGAACTAATTTTCTATGATCACCTGACTTGTAAATGCTCATAGAGTTGCTAAATGTTTTTCATTCTAACACTATCATTCTCCATGTTGTTTGATATTGTAGGTGTGATAAAAGATGGGCATAGCAGGCATTTTTTTCACAAGCCATTCGAGGCATACATGATCAGGATGTGAAAGTGTAGGAAAATCTAGTCTGAGTGTGATATGCAAGGTGGGGAAATGCGTTGGCACAAAATAGGCAAGACAATGCTAGTGCTACTAAATGGTAAGCAGAAGGGATGCAAAAAGATTTTGGTTTTGTACATGAATTTTGGAAAGCAATGTAAACTAGAGAAGACAAACTAGGTGATGCACCAATAGCACCTTGATAGTTAGGAAGATGAGAAGGAAGGCGAGCTTGGTGTGTCCAAATTTTTCTACCAGACCTAGCCTAGGCAGTGTAGCTAGGAAAGATTTCTTATTGCTATTGTTGACCAAGCTCTGCAACACACATCCTCCTCATTAAGACTGGCCATTGAATAGGTGAAAACTAGAGCAACTACCACAATAATAGTGATGATAAATCCTTTTGTGCTCCATTCGCTCAATGGCAATAGTGATTGAGAAGGATTTTCCTCATTCTATGTTTTATGCCAATGGAGCCTTGATGAAGTAAGTTCATTAATTCCATCTATGAAATAACTTTTGAGTAAAGATGTCACTCCACTGAGCATGGTAGCTAATCTATGACTTTTATTTATTCAATGTTTCAAATAAAGTAACTGCTCTACCTACAACACTTCTACATCCATTATTTCAAATCATCTAACCGAAAGTAGAAGTGGTGTAGAAGATAAAAGAAAGCACGAAAGCATATTGATTTTCATGCATTTTGGTGAAAATAAAACTAGAAAGTAATGTAGAATTGCAGATTACTACTTCTATGTCTTGGAGATGCAATAAGTTTTAAGAAATAAAGGGTGCTATGCCCCTAGTGGAATGTTCACTTGTATTCTTTTAGCAAGCTAAGTGCACGCTTTGCTAAGTGTACACTTCAAAAATAGTATAAAATATAAACCATGTTTACATCATGATGAAGGTCTAGAAGTTATCATAATTGAATGACACAACACGCATAAATGACTTATTCATGCTAAAGATATGATTAGTGATATAGGAGGTTATACATGATCTCCTTTAAAGATTTGATATGGATGTGGAGATATATATCCTATTATGGAAGAAAAATTAGGTGGAAAATTAACAATAAATAGCTTTGATGATCAAATTAATGTGATAGTTAAGGTAGTAAGCTAGGTAATAGATGAAGGAGAAAGATAATATGGAGTAAATAAATTGCATGTGAAGCTATAAAGATTGAGGAATAGGCTACTAAAAATGATTAGGTTATAGCTACATTGATGATGGAAAGTTCATCATAAAAGGAGAATGTATATTAGTTGGCTACTACCTAGTGTATGTTGTTTATTGATGATGATGAATGTTTATAAAAGAAGATTTTTGGATGTTGGTGATGCAATAGAGATAGATGGTTGATCACCAATAGATATGAGTGAAGGGGTGTTAACTTCAAGATCAAGAATAACAACAATCTCTTAATCTTGAGGAAGGAAAGTGGCTTCTTGAAAAGTAGTTAAAGAAACTATAAGATGATGAGAATCATGATAAATGATTAAGATAGTCTTTGTTTAAGGGATAGGATTAGTAAAGTAGAGATATCCTTCAAAGTTGAATCTAATGGCTGATGAGTTTATGTTGATGTAGAAGTAATATTGAAAAAGAGTTGATCTACCTCCATTGAGCTAATAGCAAAACAAGCTTTAGTAAATTATACAAAAATAGAAGAAGAAGAAACATGTACCTTCATCTTCTTTTAATGTCATTTTTGCTTAATAAAATAGCTAAATTCTACTCGTTGCCTTCAAAACTGCTCCACTAGCTTACATACATACATACATACATACATATATCAATTGGCCAAGATGATTTTAAATAAGATGATTTTAACCTAGCCTGACTATTGGATGAGGGAACAAGAGAACTAAAAATGGAATCACTCATCCCTTATCTGTTTCTCTACCACTTACCCAATTTAGTTTTACCCTCTTGATTAAGTTTGTTATGTATTTGTTTGTTCATGGTGTTTTTGAGCATCATTTATGTGAGAGATTTGTTTCTCAAAAATTCCATGAACAAACAAAGACAAAAAAAACTTGACTAGGAGGGTAAAACTAAATTGGGAAAGTGGTAGAGAAATAGAGGAGGGATGAGTGATTTTGTTTTTAATTATCTTGTTACCTTGTATAGTACTCAAGCTTGGTTAAAATCATCTTGGCCAATTGATAGAGATATATACATATATATAAGCTAGTTAATAATTTTTATCTATTTTATAGCTTTCTTTTGAATTAGTAAATCAAGATTAAATCTTGATCCTAGGATTTCTTATCATTTCTATTAGTTATTTATAGGATCTATGAGATAATTAATAGGGGTGTTACAATATGTTTATGGTTTAAACCTTTTATGCCTTGTTTGCCAATCTATGTCTATGCTTGTTACCCACTTTATTATATTGACTATACTTTATGACCTATGTACTTAGCTATATCCTTTTGTATTGACCTTTTACTTTTAATACATGATAAGTTTTATTTTACCTTTTGTTTCTTTTAGTTCTATTAATTTTAATAATTTCTATATATGGTGGTGCTTTTTTATTATTTTTATTTTTTATAATTTAGTACTTTTTAACATTATTTGGTACTTTGAATTATCTTTTAATTTGAAACATGCACACTAACCCCTTATGTTAGAGCTTTGAATTAGTAGTTATTAGGCATTGGATGGGTCATTGGAACATGGAGTAATATCTTTGTTTAGTATGATATGTTTAGATAATTTATACTTTATCATAATTATATTTTAAATTTTTTATTCTTAAATTATTTATAGATTATGCTTTAGAAAGTCTTAGGTTAACCTTCCATTAGCTATGCTTTTAAACCTTAGACCTTGTTCCTGGATGGGGATTAAACATAGGTATGACATTGGGATTAGACTTGGTTATTAACTTACTCATAGGAAATGCTCCTAAGGTCAACACAGGTTATAGTCCATGTAAAAAAAAAGGATTAAAAAATATTTTTGGATTTAGATTTTTTTTAATTTTAGTTTTTCACATGAAAGCTCCCTTGTCTAGTGTTGCTAACCATAGTTAGAATATAAACTAGATCTCAATTCCATGAGAGAGCATCCTTTTGCATTACCTTGTTGATATCTTCAAGATTAAGCTAGAGAAGAAGAATTTTTTGGATTAACTAGAAGCTAGCTAGATCTAGGTCTATTTCTAGTTAGATCTACATTGTCAGATAGAACCTCAGATAAGTCATATTTTCAAATGTTGATTCAAATCTTATATAGAATGCATTGTTTACTTGTGATCTTACATAGAATTCGGAGGCTACTTAGGAGATCAAAGCCACATGCTACAATGCTATGAATTTCAAGTAAGGTGATTTGGTGTTTTTGTTTCTTTGATTTTTGGTAATTCTATTTAGTGTGCATTATTTTCCCTTTTCTGTCTGTTGTGCAATTGTTTGTTGATTTGTTTACTTCCTAAGATCTAAATATTTTATTGTTATTTTTAGCATTTTGGCTATTTATAAGAATTATATCATGTATGGGATGTTAGTTAATATTTTGACCAAATGTTGTTAATAATTTTGTTGTAGAACTAGGATTTTGGACCATTTTTTGCTTTTTGATTCTTATGATGTATCTAGATGATGATGACTTGGAAGGAAAAGTTGTTCAACACATTAGCATGGATCCCAAGGATATATTATTACTTGTCATGACCTAGTTGTGAGGTTGCAATAGGCATTTGACATCATTTTTAAGTTTGACACATAAAACCAAGACACTTCTATAAAGTGACCCTTGGCCTTCAAATAGTAGAAAATTGAGAAAATGGTCAAAAACATTATTGATGAGTAGTGAATACCTCTATGCTTAACCATATGAATCATAAACATTCACACATGATTTGATTGAATGCTATAGATCTTAAGTCTTCAATTACATTGGTTTTAGTCTAATCGTTACAATTGTTGTAGTCCTAGTTACACTTGCAAAATGCAAGGGTATGGTTAAGTATAATTGAGGCATCTAATTTTTATCATTTTTTATGTTTTATGTTTTTGTGCTTAAAATAAAGGAATCAAATAATTTAATAGCTAATTTAATCTAACTCATTAATCTCTAACTAATCCTAACATAAGTATCTAGTCTCACTATTTGTGCATATCCCAAAGATGTATAATGCTACTCGATTACCAAACATTAAGTGTTGTTGGGATTACCAAGCATCATGCACATGCTTAAAGTGGTCATAATTATGTGCTAAATTTATTGCTATTTAACTTAGCTAACTTAGCTTAGCTTAATTACTTGGAAGCATTAAATAAAATTTCTTAAAACATTAAATGCATAAATAAAATATTTAATCTAGCCAAGGTATTGCAAGGTTTATCAGAAAGCTCATATTTATTATGGCACACTCTACCATGCTTAGGTACAAAAGTGCTTGAATAAAGATCCGTACACTCAATAAATCCTACTATGGGCACTTTGGAAAATATTCTAACTCTAGAGAAAAGAAACTGCAAGAGCTCTGCTATGTTATGATAGAACTATGCTCAAATCATGTGCCTAAGCACTATATTTATAGGCCAGCATACATCCTGCGATATCAAATATTTGACATCAATTCTTGGCCCCAAATATCAGATATCCAATATTAGAGCTAACAAAAATACACTTCATCATACCTGCATGACCAAATAAAAAATCATCCTAGAATGAACAAAAGGAGGAATAAGTCCCTTACAAAATATTGAGAAGGTATAGAGATTACTAACTAACATGCAAACTAACTCAAATGAAACAAATAAATTTTAAGTGTCAAAGTGTACCAATTTACAATATTTTACAAAATTGAATGTTTCATGATAATATAATTGAACACCTTGGCCAAAACTGACATCTAACTCTGGCAGCTAAAGAGCGAAGGAGAAGATTCAATGATCATGAAGGGTCCTTATCACATGGTGTTGCTACTTCGTCTTTGGTGAAGATAGTCTCGCTTCCAGTCCATGCTTCCCACTACAACCACAAAACAATTGTGGATTAGTGTACAATGTGTAATGTATAGCCTTTAGGTACCTTGTCTAATTGGTAGTTACACTTGGCTAGCTTGTGATTATGATGGATTGATTCATTTAATAGTGTTAGTGAGAAGACTAAAAAATGAGGTGAAATGGGTAAGCGAACCATTACTAAATTTGGAAAAATCCAAATGTGATGAAATACTTGAAGATGGTTAAAGAATTCACAACAAAAAAAAAAATTTCATTAAAAAAATGTTGTGAAGATGCTTATAATTGGATGTCATTGATGGGGCACACAAAAGGATTTGATTGTGAGAATGTCTAAGGATAAAGAACTTAACTAATCCAACCAAAAGGTATGCAAGTGGATCCTCCCCAAAGTAGATACATGCCCTATGTTATCCTTGCATATCCTCAAACCAAGGAGTCCATGGGCCCCATAGGTGATTAATCATTATAGAAAGTTAAGCATGAAAACTCGAAAAAAGCTACCTAAGAATTTCAACACATTAAACCAAGAAATCAAACAAGGACATGAACATTAGTAGTGAGGTGAGGCATGGAAAGAATAGATGGATGAGAGAGATAGTGGAGTGGAGCCCTTGATTTAGGTCACATAAAGTCCCTTGTGAATTTTGTGGTTAAATGACATGATAAAATCCATCCTTAGTCCAGAACAAAACCAACCACATTTAGGGACTTTGCATCACCACTTTAAGACCACTCTACCCCCTTGAGACACAAGAGTGCTCCCACAGAACAACCACCATTCCTTATTTAAGAAGAAAAGAGAATCATGAAGTGAGAAAGGACCTTAGTTAAAGGGGACCTTCAAGCATGGGTAACATGTCTATCTAGTCCTATAACTAATGCTTGTAGGTTATTTATTTTGTCTAAGGGATGCGCCTTGAATTTCTATTATTACTTTTGAATGGGAACCACACCATGCAAAGAATTATTCAACTTCTTATTATTGGTCAACACAGAATGGTGAGAAATCCATGAAAACACACATGCACCCAAGTAAGCAAAAATGCACAAAGAGTACCGAGTCACCTTGAAGTCACACTCTATTCAAACCTTTGAATCCTTTCTAAATCTAAAAACCACCAAGGTTACAAGTTAAAGTTTTATTAATGAGAAGGGACCTCATACTTCAAGAAGAAAGAAAATCATAAAGTTTGTGGATGGGTGGATGCCATTGACTCATTACCTACTTTATGAAAAAGAAACCATGTCTTAGTTATCAGGAAGAAAAATCAAAGCTAGAATCCATATAGCAACAATTCAATAACCAAATAGAACATGCGCACATCAAGCAAACTACACTATACCTAGTTGGTAATAAGGCATTTTATTATTAGAATACAATAAGGAAATCACATCAAAATCAAGAAAAATCTACAAGAAATTGTAAATTCAAGAAAAATAAAATAGACTAACGATGTTGTAAAATAAAAATTGAAAAAAATTAATAAAGTAAAACAAAAATGTGTAAGATAAAGAAGGCATAAAATAAAAATTTGTAAAAATAACAAGGTGTAAAATAAAAATGTGTAAAACAAAAAGATGAAAAATTGAGGAGCCACTTATATGATTAGCATGGATGGCCATCTCCCCCATGACTAAGTTGAAAGAAGGAGATCCAAAAAATTGAGTGTAGTTGTCTATTTGATGAGGCATTTGTTGCACTGGCCTGCTTAGGCTCGTGAAAAGGTTTGATTTGTTTCATGTTGACCATTGTTTCTTATTTGGGCTCTTAGGTTTATAAATCATCGTGACCCTAGAAGGAAAGTTTCAGAAATAATATAAGTACTTTTCCACAGTGTTTGGAACTTAGTTCATTGTGGCACATGTGTGGGGTTCCAGTAGAGGACCTTATCTCCTAATTGAAATTTGATTTTTCTAATTCTAAGGTCATGGTGATTTTTGTTGAATGACTTGTACAACTTGTTAGATGATAGAGCCACCAATCAATTTTCATTTAGTAGTTTGAGATTCATTAATCTTTCTTTTTATGCTAGACTTAAGTCAAGGTTAAGGTCATAGGTTGTTGAAATTGTATGAAGCTCAGATTGAATAGGAAGACTTGGTAGTTTTTCGTACACTAGCTCATAGGGAGAGTAGCCTATAGGGAGATTCCAAGTGAAGCAGTAGGCCTAGAGGACATTGTTGAGTTTCATGCTCTAGTACCTCCTATATCTGCTAACTATTCTCATTAAGATCTTAGTAATTTCCCTATTTGTAACCTTAGCTTAATCATTAGCTTGGGGGGTGATAAGGTGTTGTTACTTTATGCTCAACCCCTAAGCATTGCATGAGCTTCTGAAAGGTAATTCCTATAAAGTGGATTCCATTATTAGAAATTAATGGACATGGCACACCAAATCTATTTACAACATTCTATTATACAAACTAAGTATTAGTAGAAGATTTATATTTGGTGATGGATATTTCTTTTTCCCATTTTGTACAATAGTCAATAGTGACTATGATGTACACCTTTCCATTTAACATAGGCATGATGGAACCCATGAAGTTAATGCCTTAGATGTTGAAGGGTTATAGTCATTGGATCCACTATTGAGGTTCCTCCATTCGAGCAGTCATTCCACCATCGCATTGGCAACATTCACAAGAGTTGAAAAATTGGTGAACATTCCTTAAAAGTGTTGGCCAATAATATCTTGCCATTAGGATATTAATGGCTATGTGTCTCCCTACATAGTGGCCCCTATAAGGACCCTCATGAGCATCCTAGAGAACACGTAGTTTATCAACATCAGGGACACACCATCAAACCAAGCCATTGATGCACACCTTGTAGAGGTGCCCACTAATCTTCATGAAGTGTTTTACTTGGTGAAGAAATTTTTGTTTCTTTCTATGGTAAAGGTATTATGGCATCTCTTGAGTGAGAAGATAGGTAATAATGCCATCATGCCATTTAGCCTTAGTAGGCAACAGTTTAATTATAGCCCTGGCAAAGAGGAGTTCATCAAGAAATTGATTAAACAGTGGGCTTTCCTTCACTTTATTGTCCCATCACAACTAAGACAAGTGGTTAGTGACATGATTCTTAGTTCCATTTCGATCTACCATCATTAGATCAAATTTCTATAAGATCATCAGCCATCATATAACATGGGGACTCACCATTGGCTTGTTCATCAGGAAGAGAATTACATTATGATCTATGTGCACAAACACTTTGTATCCAAGTGCATAGTTCCTGAATTTCTCTAAAGCAAAAATCATTGCCATTAATTCTTTTTCTGTGGTGGTGTAGTTTAGGTGTGCATTGACAATGTTTGACTTGCATAGTGGATTTAATATGGAGATTTTTTGTCAACTAAATGCATATGCGTAGCTCTCAAGGCATAATTTGATGCATCTGTCATGATATAAAATGGTTTGAACTAGTTAGGTGCTTATATAATTGGAGTCTTTATGAGCTTCTACTTGAGGCTCTTAAATGCATTTTCACATTTCTTGATCTAGATGAATGAAGCATCTTTCTTTATAAGTTAAACCAATAGTTTTGCGATCTTAGAGAAATTCTCTATGAATCACTAGTAGTAGCCAACATGTCCAAGGAATGACTACAAATCGTTTACAGTTTTTGGTTGGTGGGTAATTCCTTGGATGATCCTAATCTTTTTAGGGTTGATATCAATTCCTACTTGTGAAATTTTGTGCTCCAACACAATGCCCTTATGGACCATCAAATGGCTCTTCTACCAATTAAGCTAAAGATTGATCTTCATGTATCTTTTAAGCACTTTCTCAAGATGGTTCAAGGCTTGCTCAAATGTATCCCCTTAGGTGGAGAAGTCATCCATGAAGACTTATACTTTGCTACTAATATACTGCTAAAAAATACTCAAGACTAGGCATTAGAATGTGGCAGGAGCATTGCATAGGTTAAAAGACATCTTTCAATATGCAAAAGTCCCCCCATAGACTCATGAATGTTGTTTTGGCTTGATCCTCTAGTGTGATTTGGATTTGGTTATAACCACTATAACCATCCAAAAAAGAAAAATAATAGCATTACCTAAAAATGGTGTTTAACAATTGATCCATAAATGGTAATGGGAAGTGATCTTTGAATGTTGTAATGTTCAACAACCAAGAATTGATGTAGACTTTCCACTTGCCACCTTTCTTTGGTACAATCACATGTGGGCTAACCCACTCACTATCTACAATGGGATAGATAAACCCCACCTCGAAGAGTTTTGCATGGCTGGGTCAGTGTAGATACAATGGTGGCATATCCTAGGATCAATCCATGTGAGTTTACAATATGACCAAGAAAAAGTTGCTAGCCATTTGTTAACCCCATTTAGCAGAATCTATTTTTGTTTAAGAGTAAGATTTGCATTGATTATTACCAACTTTTCATTTTTCAAGAATGCATATTCCATGCTAGCAGGAAAAGTTTTCAACTCAAGGGGCTCTTGTTTAAAATTTTTAGGAATTTCCAACTCTTCCCAATAGGTATCATCATTTACATCATCAAAGAGTTGGTGATGAACTTACTCAAGTTCATCCATGCCTTCTATGTATACACATGTTAGTCTCTTAGTAGGTTCCATGAAAAGTATGCTACTTTCACAATCAGCTATCAACCATTAGGTTCCCTCCTACTTTGTGGCTACTATGTATAAGTACTTTTAAATTTCAAATATATTAGCACACTAATTACATGCTTTGATAGGTACATTGCTAATGGCCCATGGTTTCTGCACACAGTTACACCCTGTATTACTGTACGTGATGCATGGAACTTTCTTCCTCTCGATCTTTTTGAATGCATTATCTTTAGAGATTTCAAGGAAAAGATCTTAGATCCCCAATCATGCATTAACAGTGCTCAACCAAGCCCTTTCCATGATGATTAGGAAGTCCCCTTTGCAATTGTTCACTTGGATCACCAAGAAATCAATGGAGTAGGACCATCCATAAATGGTGGTAAAATGTCCTCCACTAGTTGCAAGGGAACAATGATGGACTAATCAACCAACTCAAGATAGATGTTACTCTTCTTGAGTGAAGGTAGGTTAGGGGCTTTATAAATCTCATGGGAAATCAAATTAACACTAGAAATTGAATCCAGAAAAGCCTTGCAAGGCTCATTCCTAGTGATTTTAAGGTAAATAAGGGGACTTCTAGGATTAGATAGTTTCCTAGGAAGGTGGCTAGCCTTTATCTAGTTAGTTACTGTATGGGTTAACATAATGGTATGCAATTTGGGAGGTGTTTGGTTTGAAAGGGACTTGCATGGATTAGATTTAGAGGGAGATGGAGAAGTAGGACTACTAGCCACAAGTGTATGTGAGGCTTTACTTGGGCTATTGGGTCAGAAGAAAGGTATTTTTTATGATCTAGTTTTCAAGCCACTCTACTGAAGAGCCATATGTAAGTAAACAACCCTCATTGTGTAGCATTATTATGGCTAAGGTAGAATTTCTCTTTGTATTGATGAAGTAGATGGTAACTGGGTTGAGGGTGGAAGGGCATATGTAGAAGGATGAGAAGGGTAATATGGATGTGGGGTTTCCCCTCTAGTAGATGGAGAATGAGTTCTGGAGTACTCTAGAGGGTACTAGTGATGTTGGAAGGTGGCATGACTGGAAGAGTCATGTGGAGAAATGGGTTGTTGAACATAGTATCCATATGGATCTAGTTTCCTATAAGGGTATTGCTACCTTAGTGGTGACATCACCCATGATTGTGGATGTTTCCATTACTGGTATTGTTCATATGGCTATGGTGGAGCTCCACTTAGATAATAAGCCTATTGTTACTGGTGGAACTACCTTGGATTGCCTTGAGAATAAGGTAATCTTTTGGGTGCTTGCCTTCTTGCCAATCTAGGATTCAAAGCGTACATCTTAGACTCCTACAAGTGTGACATGACAAGGTAACATCCTTTAGGATGTTCATATTGGCAGATGTCACACCTGCCATTGTCATTTGATTCTATCTCCACAACTTCTTCTACTGTAGTAGCTTTGCTATTACCTTTTTGGTAGGCACATTCAACTTCTTTCTACCTTCTGTGGTCATGATCACTACTCTACTCTCTTGATGTTTCTACAATTTTTAGAGCAATTTCAAATTTTTCATCCAATGAATCCCACATTTTATCTACCTTGGTCAACATTTTAGACATAGATCTTTGGATTAGCAAGGTCTTTCTATTCATCACGTCATCAAGTGGTGACTGCTCCTCACTATCACAAAAGTGGACCTCCCTCTTCCTAATTAAAGGGTTCTTATTATATTCTTTTCATTTTCTTAATTTTCCTTCTTCCTTTACTACCTGCTTAATTAGCTTTTGAATCTAATAGGTTCTTAGTTCTAACAATCACCCTTGGGCATAGACTCCAAGAGTTCTTGTCATTTCTGATCAGAGGCCATCTATGATATGGCGAATTTGTTCATATTGAGAATAACCATGGCTAGGACATCTATGCAATAGAGAATATTATCTGCCCATGGTTGCATCCAAAAGTTCATGCATCTTGTGTTTTCATCCTTGGATTTTCCTCCTCAAGTTGGACTCTTGGGAGTACGTCTAATATTTTTCATTGAATAGTTTGAGCATTGTACTTCACTATCTAATAGATTCCAACTCTATGGACTAGTACCAACTCTTTACTTTCTTAATGAGTATTCTTGGGAATAGCTTAAGCTTTTACCAATCATTCTTCACATTTTGCAAGGCACATGCATCATGAAAGGCCTGAAGATGGTTTTGTGGATCCAAGTTATATCTTCCTTCAAGCTTGGAGATATTGTTCATGTCTAGCCTCTTAATCTGGTTATCCATTATGTGCCTTGTAGGATTTCTCATTGCCTCTACTATGTTTAGCATGTTTTGAGTGGTGACCAAAGGCTGATCATTATCATGGCCCCTATGGTGCCTATGATGTCCTCTACTACCTCTTCTTTTGTGATTATGAGACTCCCTTGAATGCCCATGCACCTGATCTTGACTTGCCTAATGTGCCTTATGAGCATTTCAGTCTCATCGGTCACCTTCATCACAATCATGCCCTTTAGGGTTGCATTTAGAGCTGGAAGAGAAAGAAGGAGATGATGAAGGTGAAGAGAAAGGAGGAATAGTACTAGTACGGTGCTTGCTATCCCTTATTTGGTGATCATGACCACGATCACCATCATGATCACAATCATAGTGCTTATCCTCATCCTTGCCATGATCCTCCTCTCTAGATCCCTTTTGATCATGGGATCCATTTTTGCCAAAGCCAAGATTTTGGATAGTAGACTGTAGGTTTTGGTTTTGGCCTTTTTGGCTGAAGTCAAAGAAAGGAGTGTCATTTAATGAAGAGCCCTTAGAGAAGAAGCCCTTAACATCTCTTTTATATAGTAGGAATGTGGAGCCATTGGACTATTTTTCCTTCACACTTCCATAATGCATCTCTTGCTACTAATCTCTTTTATGTTCCACATATGTGGAATGGTACTCCCTAGCATCACTATATTATGCAACATATTCAGAATGAAGTCCTTGTAGACCCAACCTTGTAAGAGTGTGTTGGAGGATTGTAGGAATGTATCAATTAGGTGGCAACACAATGTTGCCTTCTAGGTCCAGCCACCATAGTTGTTCATCCTAGTGTAGGATGAAGGTGAAATTGGACACACTCATTGGGATGAGCATATATCACCCTGTAATAGTGGAGCACTTGCTAATCTATTTTTTCAATTCTTTGTCAATTAGATGTTTGGTCAAACCTAGATTGAGTATCACTCCTATGAGAAGAAGAAGATATTCTAGGATTAGAAAAATTAAAACTTAGTGTGCTTTGTTATAATTGCTTTTGTTATTTTGGCATATGATGTGACCTTAGGACTCATTTCAATAATGTTAGTTTTCACTAAGTTCTTATAATTGCTTTTGTTATTTTGACATATGATGTGACCTTAGGGCTCATTCCAATAATGTTAATTGATTTTCACTAAGTTCCTAGATAACACACGTATCAAACAAAAGATCCCTAGCAACGATGCTAATGATGAGTAGAAAATACCCTACACTCAACCATATGAATCACAAGCATTCATGTGTGTTCTGGTCAAATTCCATAGACTTTAAGTCTTCAAGTACACTGGTTCTAGGAAGTGAAGTCTAATCATTACAATTGTTGTCTTCCCAGTTATACTTGCAAAATGCAAGGGTATGGTTATGTGCAACTGAGGCATCTAATTTTTATCATTTTTTATGTTTTATGTTCTTGGTGCTTAAAATAAAGAAATGAAATAATTCAATAGCTAATTTAATTTAACTAACTCATTAATCTCTAACTAATCCTAACATAAGTATCTGGTCCCACTTTCCGTACATATCTTGAACACATATAACACTGTTGGGCTACCAAATGTTAAGTGTTGCTAGGATTACTCAAAGGGGTCGTACTTATGTGCTTAATTTATTACTATTTAACTTCCTAACTTGGCTTAGCTTAATTTAGCTTAATTACTTAAAAGCATTAAATAAAATTTCATAAAACATTAAATGCATAAATAAAATATTTAATCTAGTCAAGGTGTTGTAAGTTTTATTATAAAGCTCATCTTTATTATTGCACACACTACTATGCTCAGTTACAATAGTGCTCAAGTAAATATTTGTACACATAATGACTCCTACTATAGGAACATTGGAAAATATTTGAACTTTGGAGAAAAGAAACTACAAGAGCTTTGCTATGCTATGAAAAAACTATGTTCAAACCATATTCCTAAGTGCTATATTTATAGGCTAGTACACATCTCATGATATCAAATATCTGACATCACTTATTGGCCCCCAATATTTGGTACGTAATATTAGGGATTTGATATCAAAGTTGACAAAAATACACTTCATCAATTATTTTAGGAATCCAAGAATGTCCAAAAATTTGAAAATAGCAACTAATAATTCTGTAGCAAATGCAACAATCTAGAATGATCATATGTAGGTTAGTTTCCCTTGTTGTAATATTTAAATATTTTTTGAACACTTTGGAAAACTAGGTTTTAAGCATTAGACCTCTTTTAGTATCTTAAAGCTTAATTTTATAGAAATTCTTGACCTTGTTGGCTTAGATCCATAATTTGGATAATGTAAGATTAGGGCTCACCATAAGTCATGTGGATTTTAGATTCACCTATATTTATTGGAATTGTTGAACCATTGGACTATTAGGTTTCTTTCCCCATCATCTAGGAATTGCTATTGATTATTGGATGTTGGGTTGTAGTTAGGTTTGGCTAACCATTTCATATATGAGATTTAGTCTCATCAATTATATATGGGTTTTAGACTTATTAATTGTTATATATGAGATTTAGTCTCACCAATTCATATATAGAATTTAGTCTTACTAATTACATGTGGGATTGAGTCTTATTAACTAATTATATATGCGTTTCAAACTCATCAATGATATGATACATGTGGATTTTTGACTCCCTGTCATCAATATTTAAATCTATGCATTATTTGGATTATGGGTGGTAGAGGAAATCTTAGCTAACTATTGGTTTAATATTATTATTGTAAATGTTAGTTTGATTTGTCTAACATTTGTTTGTAGCTATATGTCTATTAATTGATTTACCCTCCTCAATATTACAATTGATTTCCTTGGTTTTATGTAATGTTTCAAGTGATTATGTTAGTGGTGATGAGGATGAAGTAGAGGAGGAAATTGATAATTAATAAGTATGTTCTAGTGATTAGTGCATTGGATTTATGATTTCAGTTGGTTTCCTTTCTATGCTATAATGTTAAGCTAGAATTATAGATTTGGAGAATGTTGAATTTTGTACTATTTTTTGCTAGCTTCATTACAGGCCATATCTATTTATATTTAGTTATATTTTATGCTTATTAACTTTTATTTAAGTTATGCAGTTATGCAACATTAGAGCTAAATGTCTTTAGAAGGTTATTTATGTTTAATCTTCATTTTCACTTTATACATGTCTTGTCAAATATATTACTATTTCTATTTTATTGGTTCAATGAAATCTAAGTTCAACAGTATTCCTTAACTTAACTATTATTATTATTTTTGGCTTAGGAATTAGGATCTATTTTGTTTTTACTAGCAAGTAAGTTAGGTTCGATATGTAAGAAACTACTATCACTAGTTTTGGTAACATTTTATATTTTGCTATATTTTCTTGCCTCTTTGCACTTGTATTTTTTCATGAATATTTGCTACTTTTCTTGTTCATTTTCATGGAATCCTTAATAATTTACTTATGTAGCACTATACTTGTCCACATATTTTATATTTTAATTAATTAATGACTTACTAGCCTACTAAAAGTTTTTATCAAAGCTAAAGGTTTGACAAGTATTCTTTGATTTGTGATATAAGATGTTACGAAGAAGGATTTTTGAGATCTTGCATAGGGTAAGCCTTGAATAACCCAATGGGAACATCTCTAAAAATGATATGATGAGGAATATGTTCACTTATTTAAGATTCCATGATCAATCAAATGGAACAAATAGTGGACAATATATTTGTGGTCATTTCAACATTGATGGTAAGAGGCCCATTGAGTAAGTACCTATGAAGTAATTTCAAAGGCTGAAACTCCTATCTTTTGATGAAGATGAGGATTTGGTGATAGCTTTGGAGTGGTTATGTAAGGTGCAAGAAGCCTTCCAACTTATGGGTTGTGCCTCAGTAAAACAAAATTATTTGACTATCCATCAACTCAAGGATATGGTCAACCACTAGTGGTAAACAACTAAGTTGCTAGAGGTTGGAAACATAGAGAAGTATAATGAACTAAATTTGTTAGAACCTTCAACGAAAGGTACATATCTAAGGAATTTAGGAGGGCTAAGGCCAAGGAGTTATTCAACCTAGAGCAAGAAGATATCATTATGGTCAATTAGGATGCAAAGGTTTTCTAATTGGTATAGTTTGATCCTCACCCTTAGGATGATGAAGGAGAGATGAACAACCACTTTTTTGATGATTTGATTGAGCCTATTCATATAGGTTTGATTTCTCTTACTATGAAAGAGTATGAGGCATCTCATACTAAGATGTTAGTAATTGAGTAGAACATAGGGTTGAGTATGAAGAAACTAAATCAATTCAAGAGGAGCTTTTAATCTATGACTAAAGCTTAAACAAAGGAAAACTTTTGGAGATAGTAGTAGTCATAGACCTTCTAGTTTCATATTCCTTTATTGTGCTTATTACAAGATGGAACATGTCTAGAATAGATGTCTGAATATCATTTCAGTGGTAGACTTAAATGCAAGAGTTGACAATGTTCTAAAAAGAGAGTTGAGAACCCAACTAGTAGAGTAAGTAACTCATATAACAAGAAAGATTAGAATAAGAGATAGGCTATAAGAATAGAGTCTATTCTTTAACTAATCAACCCTTGGAGGAAGGGCCCAATACTATCATGGATACTATATGTAACATTGGTAAATTTTCTTTCTTGATCTTGCTTGATCTTGGTGCTAGTCATTTTTATGTGGATCTTGGAGTTATGATCCATTTACAATGTAAGCCTTCCCTCATGTTTTTTGCTGGTGGTTTAAACAACACATTCTCCTAGTGTGGTAGTATGATAGATGTTACCTTCAACTAAGGTGGTGATATAAGGTAATAGGTGGTACAATGATTTGTTGGTGATGAGATTGGAAAAGTCTAATGTGATTCTGACAATAGATTGGTTGGTTAAGCATGATGGATGATTATATTATAAGAAAAATTCTCTAACAATTATTTTCATAAGTGTAAGAGAGGTTATAATCCAAAAAACTAGGAGACAAATTAAGCTTGAATTAATGATAACTAAGAAGTTTTAGTAGATCCTTAAGTATGATTACAATTGTTTCATGATCTCAGTGCATGAATAATCTAAGTAGAAGATAGATTTTATTCTAATGATTTAAGAGTTCTTGGATGTGTTTAAGAAGAATAATTTCGTTCTACCTTCTCATAAAAAGATAGATTTTCAGATTACACTTAATCTTGGAACTCAACAAGTTTACAAGACATCTCATTGGATGTCTCTACTAGAGGTAATAGAGCGAGATTCAGATTTAGGAGTTGATGGATAAAGACATGATTTATCCTAGTGTGTCACATTTGGATTGTACCAATGCTTGTTATGAAGAATAAAAATTGTAGTTTGAGGTTATGCATTGATTATAGTTAAGAATTAATATCCTTTACCTAGAATTCATGATCTATTTAACTAGTTAAGAAAAGCTAAAGTGTTTTCTGAGATTGACTTGAAATCTAGGTATCATCAAATTAGGGTATGGGTGGATGATATGACCAAGATAGCCTTCAAGAAAAGATATGTCCATTATAAGTTCTTAGTGATGTCTTTTTGACTCACTAATGCACTAGTAGTTTTTGTGAACTTGATAAACAATGTATTACATCCTTATTTAGATTAATTTATCATTATCTTCATTGATGACATATTGGTTTATTCTAAGAATGAAGATGCACTCAGGGAACACTTAAGAGTATTGTTACAGACTTTAAGAGATCATTAGTTATGTGCACATGCTTCTAAATATACATTTTGGAAAGAAGAAAACATAGTGGACCCTTCTAAGATAGTAATGATTAAGGATTAGCCTATTCCAACTTAACTAAATGAAGTTAGAAATTTCTTAGATTTGGTAGGATATTATAGGAGATTTATAGAGGATTTCTCTAAGATTTCAACACCTCTACATAAGCTACTCTAAAAAGATTATGTTTTCTCTTAGTCAAATGCTTCCCAGAGAGCTTTCAAGGAGCTAAAAGAAAGGTTCATTTTAACATCCATGTTGATCTCACTAGTTCCTAGTAATCTTTATGATATATAAAAATATGCTTTTGGAGAATGTGTGGGTGATGTTCTCATGCAAGATGGTAAGGTGATGACCTATGCTCCTAGATAGTTAAAATATCATGAGATCAAATATGCAACTCATGATCTAGTAATGGGTCTTATCATCTTCACTCTTAAGATTCAGAGATATTATCTATATGGTAAAAGTATTACATTTTGAATTGATCATAAGAGTTTGTAGTACATTATGAATTAGCCATAGTTAAAAATGAGATAGACAAATTGGGTAGAGTTGTTGACAGATTTTAATTTCAGAGTGTAGTATCATCCTACTAAATGAGACAAGGTTATTCTAGCTTAATTTAGCCCTTCAAAACACACTAAATCAAGATAGCTTGTAAGACCATGAATTTGATAGAAAATAAGAAAAATGGCTACTTTTTATTAAAAATAAAAGAATATTAAAAACACAGTGAATCCACAAATCCCACAGAATAACAACATTAACAAACTTAGCAATATTGTAGCACATGAGGCTTTACAATCACATATATGATTAACTTTAATGCAAGGCATAATCAATATAAACCTCTTTCTCATAAATAAAACTAAGATCCAACATACACAAAGAGTTAAAATGGTTAATATTACACCAACAATTAACCATAGAGATGCACAAAACTTTCATACAATCTCTCTTTCAAATATTTGCACTAATCATGTGTAAAACATGCAAACATGATCAATATTAATCAATTATAAAAATGAAGATCTTAGGGAAACCTTTTCCATGACCAACTCAAAGATTCTTGGCTATTTCTAATCTTGAACTCAACATTCCTGACTATTTCCACATTGTAATTACCACCTCAAATCTTTTTCCTAGGTTGCAGGCAAGACATCTACATGTAATAGAAGGCATCTCCTCTTAGGCAAAAATGTCTTCTTTAGATATAAGATGTCTTCTTTGGAGATAAGATGTCTCTTAAACCTATAATACATCTCCCTAAAGATGTCTCTTCTTTGACCAAGATGTCTCCCTTTCTAGTTAAGACATCTTCCAAATAGATGGAACACCTACTATTAGGTTTTGATTCTTAAGAAAAATGTCTCCTAGGTATCCAGGATGTCTCTTGTGCATTCCCAAGTCTCAAGCCAGATATTTGTAAAGTTCTAAGATGTCTTCCAATTTTCTTAAAAATTTAATTTCTCCACTAGTAGGAATGACAAGGGATTCCAAAAAGGTATCCCTATACCAACTCTTCCACTCCTCATAAAGCGAACTTAGGTGAATAATGGAGTAGGGATAGAAGTAATTTCCCACTCAACAAGTTTGGTCTCATGGACCCATATAACATCATTAGTAGTTTAATCCTCCTAATGCACTAAGCACTCATGCCTCTTCAGTCCATGAGTACGATACACTTCTCTTTTCTTAAGTATAATTTCCTTCCTCTCTTGTGAAGGCTTGGACCTATTAATAGTCTCCTTCAACTTATCAATGCCACCATCATTTTTTGGTCCATGGTAATGCACAAGATCTATAAGATTATAAAAAAAATATATAACTACATCATTTGGTAAGTTAATTTCAAAAGAATTAGTATTAATTTTGATTTTTATCCCGAAAGGATCTATTATTTTATTCTTTAATTTTAGGAAGTTGACATCTCTCAATCTCTTATTCTTTAATGACACTCAAACAAGAGCACCACTTCCTCTTACTCTAATTTCTCTTTAGGATTCTTTCTTCAGCATTTTTCTAAAGATTTTTCTTTACTTAAGAATGAAGATCCTTCATATCTTGCATAAAATCAACACTCAATTGAGCTACTCCATCAAATCTTCTAACATTGTTCACCAATTTTTGGACAAAAATCATAGTTAATCTCAAATGGGCTCTTCCCAATAGCAAAATTAAAAGCATTACTATAGGAACACTTAGTAGGTTACAGTAAGTTATCCTACCTATTCATTCATCCTTCACACAAATACCTCAAAATACTAAGTAAAGATTTATTAACCACTTTAATTTGGCAATTAGATTACGGATCACATGCACTAGAAAAATTGAACTTTATGCCTAAAATCTTCCAAAAGGAACCTCTAAAAATAACTAGAAAATTTGAGTCTATATTATTAACAATGTTTAAAGGAATCACATGCAAATTTACAACATGCTAAACAAAAATTGTTGGATGAGATGCATCATTCACCTTTTTGCATGGAATGAAGGATGTAATCTTAGAGAATATGTTTACCATCATGACGATAGCATTGTGACACATTTTAGTCTTTGGAATCTAACTCATAACATCTATTGACAAACTATCCCAAGAACCTTTGGGAATTGAGAGAGGCATATGATGTCCATCAACTTCTTTACCTTCCTTGAATTTTTGATATGTCAAATACTCCTTCATAAATTTGAACACTTCATAGGTCATTCTAGGTCAAAAATAGTGCCTACCCACAAGCTTTTATGTCTTATTTGCATCCATGTATCCAACAATGCCACCATAATTTTTTTCAACCAAAAATCCTTTTTTAATATCATAATTGGGAATACAAACCTTCTTATTGTTGAATAGTAGTTCATTTTGAATATGATAGTTTCTCCATTGGTCTATCCTCCTCAATAATGATTCTTTGTGGATTTTTCAACCCTATCCAAAATTTGAATCATGCTTATAAATATTAGCAAATCATCCATACCTTTTACATGAGGCATGTTGAAATTCACCACATGCATCATAGACAATGCATTTGTTACTACATTGGCTTTGTCACTCTTGTGCTTATGTATAAAATTAAACTCCTACAATTGTGCCATTCACTTCATGGGTTTGGCTCTCAACTTCTTTTGAGAATTAATAAAGTAAAGTGCTTTGTGATTAGTCATGAAAGTAAACTTCTTGGACAACAAATAATACCTTCAATGCTTGATTGCTTGAAGAATAGCATATAATTCCATTTCATATATGCTATATTTATACCTTGACTCATTCAACATTTTTTTTTACAAAAAGCAACATGTCTACCTTCTTTTGAAAGTACCCCTTTAATGTCAAGTCCACTTGCATTCAATTACACCTAAAAAATTCTAGAAATCTAGTATTATAATATTGGTTCACTAGTGATTTTTTCCTGAACAAGTTAAAGCTTCTTTTGGTCTTATCACTCCATTTAAAATATTTATTCTTATTAATCAAAGAAAACATAGGCCATGAAATATCATTAAAAATTTTCATGAATTTCTTGTAAAATTTTTTTGAACTAATAAGTAATCTTATCTCTCCAACATTTTTATGAGTTGGCCAATCTCTAATAACTTTCACCTTGGTAGCTTCCATTTGAATTTGATTTTTAAAAATAACATTTCTAAATATTTGTTCTTCCTCTTGAATAAGTAACTCTTCTTCACATTGATAATGAAATGTACCTCCTCCAACTTAAGATACACTCTCTTCAAGTGATCCAAGTGCTCCTCTTATTAAAGTTGTACATCAAAATATCATTAAAGAAGGCAATTAAATACTTACTAATCAAATGCTTGAGGACATCATGCATCAACCTCATGAATGCGGTAAGATTCCAAATGTTATCACCAATTATTCAAATAATCCTTCTAGTATTTTGAAAGCTATCTTTTATTCATTACCAAGCCTAGTCCAAGTTTTATGGTAATTACTCTTTAAATCAATTTTACTAAAGGGCATTGCATTTGTAAGGACATTAAGAATATCATCCATCCTTAAAATAGGAAACATGTACATAATTGTTATCTTGTTTACCATACTTAGATCAATGCACATTCTCCATTTATCATTATTCTTCTTTGGCACAAGCACTATTGAAATTTCACAAGGAGAAATTGACTTTCTTATGAAGCTATTTGCAATAGCTCCTCTACTTTGATTTGTAGTTTAGCTTTCTTGTTTGATGTCATTAGGTATGCCTTCTCATTTGAAATGGTAGAAATAGGGATGAGATCAATTTCATGTTAAAAATTCCTCATTGGTGGCAACCTATTCAATTCCCGTTTGAACATCTTGGAAAATTATTCCTTGAAGCCTAGTACACCTGTTGGAAGATCTAATAATACAACATCATAGTTAGAAGTAATGGTAGCCATATTTCTAAGAAATATGTCTTAGAAAATTGTGATTATTGCCCTTCTTGTTGCCCTTCTCTTACTTTTCTAAGTCATGGCTACCATATTTTGATTATTGGAATGTCCAAGAAAATGCTATTTCATTTAGGGTAATTGCTAGATTAAGTTTAGTGACATACCATCATCCTCGATACTACAAGTTGCATTTCTTATCTAAATACTTATCTCAAGAGATTAGAGAGCAATGAATCTTAAAGTTCAAAATTGGGAGTTCTCATGATGTTTTTTTAAATATGATGTACTATCAATTTATTATGATAATATAATTCTTGAAATGCCTTGGAATTTTGATAATTGTGCTTAATTTTGATAATCTAAATCAGAGAAAGAACCTAAGTCATATTTTTAAGACAAATATGGTAGCGATGACAAAAAGTAAGAGAAGGGCAATGAGAAGGGAAAGACCAAGAAGAACCAAGGGAAAGGAGGTAAGGGTCAAAAAAGTAACTCATCCAAGATTTAGTGCTTCAAATGTAAAGAGTAAAGAAATAAGCAATAGGAATTTCCACTTCACAAGGAATTCAAGGGTAAGGATGTACAAACTATGGAGGTAGAAAATTCATCAAGCCAAGCTCTTTAGAAAGGTAATCCTGATGCTCCCAAAGTTAAGAAAGTTTCTAAATAAAATTCTTATGATTTGTATTAATTTTATATGTTATCTAGTTTAATCTAAGTTTGAAATAAAGTAATTAATTGTGAAACTATATAATGCCTTAATCTACTTCCTAACATAAGTATCAGGGCCCACCTATTGTGCACATCCAGAACTCATTAAGGCACTACTAGGTTACCAAGTGTTAGGTAACTGGGCGAACCAAGTGATAACACTACTAGGATCACCAAGTGTTAACAATATATTCGAGGTGATCATACTTATATATTATTAAGCAAGTATATTAATTACTTAAGAACATGAATGTAAAGTGCATGAATAATAAAGTGCATGAAAGTAAACATTAATCTATTCTAAGTGTTGCAAGGAGTTTTAATAATTTTGTCTTTACTACAGGCACATCAAAGTGTTCAAGTAAATTGATGCTTGAATAAGGATCCATACAATGCTTGAATTCCTACTGTAGGTACTTAGAAATATTCTAACTTTCAAGGGAATACACTATAAAAAGTTTGCTACTCTAGTGACTTAATGATGCTATAAATGTGATGGGTACATGCATTTATCTAGGCAGAGACAGATGCTACGTTGATGCATATGCATCAACACATCAACCCATGCATCAATGATGATGCATCGATGCAATCAAACTCAAGATTCATCAATATTCATGATACAATTTTTCATAAGAAGAAAAAAATGTATGTGATGGAGCTCTTCAAGTTTTGACATGAGGATTTGGATTCCCTCCCATTGGAACCCTAGCATGATGTATTTTCATACTTCCATAGTTGGAATTCTCTTCCTCCTCATCTACTCTTCCTTCATTAGGCTAAGAAACTTTATCATCATCATTTGAACAAAAATGCTTATTGTTGGCGACCATTTGGGACGTGACCGCCAATGAGTGTCCTCGAATAGGATTTAGGTGCCTGCTGGTCTCTGGCAACACCAAGGCCCAGATACCTCCAAATAAACCCAGTAGTTAATGTGAGTATGTGTGTGTGCTGTTGCGGTGTGTGGTTGTGAGAAATGTAACGATTGCGTTGTGTGTAAATGACTTACTTTAAAGAGATTTAGCCAACTTTGCCAAGTACTATGAGTTGTTGAAAATTTCCTATTTTGTTCAACTACCTAGTCTACGCGGTCCTTATAATACCTACTTGTAACAAATAAAATTTTGCAAAAACATTTGAGCAAAAATCCGCAATCTAGTCCTAATTTTCCCCAAAGAAAGAGATAGTTCCACAAGAAAACTAGAAATAGAACAAGATTCGATGGAAATAAGCAGAAAAGAAAAGGAAGAAGATTTGTGTAGACCTCAAATATTTAAACAAGGTAAAATGACACGAGTAAAAACTTCGTAATAAAGCTATCCCAAATTCAATATCTACGAATTGTTCAAACTTCCAAGGCTCAAACAAGCAATATCTTCAAGACAATCCTATTATGCTACCAGAAATTA
>MNCI01000451.1:625-33221 GCA_015680685.1 Gnetum montanum | reverse complement strand
CTGGGTAAGACCAACCATACATAGTGGTAATGATGTCCTCCACCAATCCCAAGGGAATGGTGATGGACTGGTCCACCAGCTCTAGTTGAATGTTGTTCTTCTTAAGTTGGGACATGTTCTAGGCGTGATACATCTCTTGTGAAATTAAGTTGACTCCGGAACCTGAGTCAAGAAGAGCCCGATGTGGTTCATTTTCGATGACCTAAAGGTAGATTAAGGGACTTCGAGGATTAGTTAGTTTCTTAGGAAGGTGGCCTACCTTGATCCAGTCGATTACGATATGCGTTAAGCTCTGTTGGACTGAAGGGTGCTCCGAAGTGTTAGATGGTGGAGGAGTGTACATGGGCTCAACCGCATGTTGTTGTGAGAGTTTGTCTAGGCTTTTGGTTCTGAAGAAGGGTATTCTCTTTTTATAGTTTTCATGACCAACAACAGGTTAAATATTTACAGCTCTCACAGCGTGACATTGCTGTGGTTGAGTAGGAAGTTCCCCTTGTATTGTTGGAGCAGGAGGTGTTATGGGAACTACTTGTGGAAGAGGTGCAGATGGATTTGGAGGATGGTGTGGGTATGAGTGTTTCCCAGAGGAGAAGGAGTCCTTCTGAAGTACTCCCAAACTTGGTAGTGACGGTGGGGAGTTGTGTGACTCATAGAGTCACTTGGAGAAATTGGTTGCTGCACATAATATCCATAAGGATCAGGCTGCCGGTAAGGGTACTAATGTTTTGGCTATGGCATCCCCCATGACTGTGGGTATTACCACTGCTGATGCTACCCGATGGGTTGTGGTGGAGTTCCACTTGGATAATACGTTAATGGTTGGTGGAACTACCTTGGGTTATCTTGGGGATAAGGTAAACTATGGGGTGTTTTCCGTTGACTAAGTCTTGGATTAAGTGCATACACCCTAGACTCTTGGAGATGTGAGATGATTGGGAAACATCCCTTAGGATGGTCATAGTGGTAGATCTCACATCCACCATCATCATCTATGTCTGAATCCACAACCACATTGGAGTTAGTGATTTTCCCCTTACCCTTGTTATGTGCAAGGCCTAAATTTCTCCACCTTGTCTTACATTTGTTACTACTTTGTTCTACCTTAGACTCTTCTACAATTTTTAAGACAGTTTCAATTTTAGAGTCTAAGGAACTCCATACGTCATCTACCTTAGCTGCTATTTCTGTTGTTAACTTTTGAATACGTAAGTTTTTCCTGTTCACCAACTCTTTGATTGATGACTCATCCTCTTCATCGCAAAATTTCACTCCCTTCTTTCGAAGAGAGAGATCACGGTTGTATTCTTCCACACTTTCCCTTTTGTGTAGCTCACCTTCTTCTTTTACTACTTGCTCCAACAAATGATGAACTTCATGGGCTCCAAGTTGTGAGAGTCTCCCTTGAGCATAAGTCCCAAGGGTTCTTCTCGTTTCATGCCTTAGCCCATCCACGATGTGGCAAAGTTGATCCTACTGAGCGTACCCATGGCCCGGACAATGATGTAACAATGTGTAGTAGTGGGCCATGGTAGCATCCAAGGGTTCATGAATACCCTAGTTCTAGCCTTGGATCTGCTTACGCAAACTGGACACTTTGGAGTACATATGATACTTATCGTTGAAGAGTTCTAGCATTGTACTCCACCTCCTGATGGTTTTTGATTCTAAGGATCGGTACTAGCTCTCTGCTTCCTTGGTGAGTGTTCTTGGGAATAACTTAAGTTTTTGCCACTCATTTTCTATATTCTGCAAGGCACAGGCATCGTGGAATGCCTGTAAATGATGTTGCAGATCAGCGTTGTATCCCCCTTCAAATTGTGAGATGTTGTTTATGTCTAAGCGTTTGATCCAACTATCTTTTAAATGCCTTGTGAGAATTCTAACAGCCTCTGTTATGTCAAGATTACTTCAGGTTGCAAGTAGGGGCTCATCATGATCATCTCTTTCATGATGCCTGTGATGTCTTCGTTGTTCCCTACTCTCCCTACGTCCTTGCCCTTGTCCTCTCTCTCAAATTTCTCATCAAGGTCTCTCATTTTATCTACCTTTATCCTCTCTATTGTGTTCATGATGGTTGTGCCTAGATGTGGAAGAAGAGGATGAGTGATGTGAAGAAGGGGAAGAAGAAGGGGAACCATCGCCATGATGATGTTTCTTGCCTTCTCTTCAGCTGCTACGGCCCCGATCGTGGTGAAGATCTAAGTGCCCATCCTTGTCATGTGTTGTTCCTTCTGTGAATAGTTGGTGTTCACATGCATCAGAACTAGGGATATGTATTGTTGATCATAGGTTCTGATACCCTACCTCCTCACTTTCGTTAAGAGGGGGAACATCTCTTGATAGCGAACTAGTTATAAGTGGTTCACCATCTCTAGTTTCACCAAGGACGTGCAGGACCTCTTTGTCCTTCGACAGTGTATGTTGGCTCTCCTTCCTTGAGTCCCTCATATGTTGTGCTTCTATGTGATAGTAATCCCTTGAATCAAAGTCTTCTGCAATGTATTCTACATACAATTCTGTCATGCCAATCTGTGCCAAAGCACGGAAAAGCATGTTAGAGACTGATCAATTTGGGGGTAACACGATGTTAGCTTGCAAATCTCTCCATCACAGCTATTTGTCTTGATGGAGGATAAAGGTAAAGTTTGGAATATACTCATTGGGATGAGTATAAACTATCTTGTATTGTTTAGGACTTGGTTGATTTCGGTTATGTGTTTTATGTTGCCGACTATTTTGTGTATGGTCCTTAGGTGGTGAGTTGCTCTTATGAGAAGAAGAAGAAGACATAGTGTCTTATCAGTGTGCTAATTATTGTTATATAAATTCTTGTTTAATTAATTAACCTGAAGGTTCGTTTAGGCTCCCAACAATGTGAGTGATATCCTTTATGTTCTATTCAATGCACAAATACTTAGTCCCTGGCAATGGTGCCTATGATGAGTGGTGAGGTACCCCTACACTCAACCATACAAAACGAGTGTAGCATGCCTGATCTGGTTGAACTCTACAGACTAAGTGCCTACATGCCCCATGGAACACTTGGGGTTAATCATTCGTTGTCTTCCCAGACTAACTTGTAGTTGTCACGGTGTATGGTTAAGTAAGTTCGAGGTATATGATTTTTAATACTCTTTTATGTTTTATCTCCTATGCTGTTAAGGTGAAGGGTTGGAGAAACTAACTAACTCTAACTAATGAACTAAGTCTAAATTTCCTAGCATTAGCATCCGTTCCCACTTACCGTACACACCCTGAACTGATGCAACCATGGCTACCAAACGATAATTGTTTCTAGGATCACCGCGCGTAACGCACGTGCTCGAAGTGGTTGTACTAAGGCACTTAACTTGGAGGAAAGGGTTGAGAAAGCTAATCTAGCCTAAGTGCGATGAGCAGTTGATTCCTTGACTAACTGTACACATCTTGGTGTATGACTACCACTAGGATTACCAAGCGTAGATCCTGGATATGCCACTGGGTTACCAAGTAGTCACACTAGATGCTCGTAATCAAGTCGTACTCATACTGCGTTGCGATGAGTAGCCAATTCCTTGACTAACCGTATACATCCTTAGATGCTCGTAATCAAGTCGTACTCATACCACATTCTAGGAGTTTAAGGGTGAGAGAGAAAATAATAAATAAAATCCTATTCCATGCACTACAAGGTTTATCCAAAAAGTTCATCTTTATTGCCGTATGAAACTTATGTTCAAGTACAATTTTGCTTGAATAAATATCCATTCACTTTAGGACTCCTACTACGGGCACATGGAAAATATTCTATCTCTGGAGTGATCAAACTGCTAGAGTTTTCCTACTTGTAACCCAAGATGGGGAAACAAGGGAGAGCTGCCTCTTATTTATAGACTTAGCAGTGGACTGCGATATCACGTACGTGATATCGCAGGGAACGACGCGATATCATAGCTCATGCAAATCACGTCTCATCAATGGGGATCTATAATAACATACATGATTGATATTAATGCAAGGCATAATCAATATACACCTCTTTCTCACATGCATGATTGTGATCCAACACATTCAAAGAATCATAATGACCAATATCACACCTACACTTAACCACAGAAATATATATAGCTCTTATGAATTCTCTTTCTCAACTCTCTAGATTCATCAGGTATAAACAACATGCAAACATGATCAATATTTATCAATTATAAAACCAAAACTTTTGGAAAACTTGTTCCATAAGCAACTCATAGATTCTTGATTATTCCCAATATTGAACTCAATATTCTTAATTATTTCAAAATAGTAATTTCTACCTTGGAGCTTTTTCCTAGTTGAATAAGATGTCTGCAGGCTTGATAAGATGTCTCTCTATCAAACTGAGGTTGGAACTAAAATGTCTCTTTGTCAAACATATGTTATAGGAAAGATGTCCATATGCAAGATAAGATGGCTCCTTTGAGTGTAATATGTCTCCTCCACTCGTAAGACATCTTCTCAAAGATGTTTCTTCTTTAACCAAGGCATCTTTCTTCTTAGCCAAGATTTCTTCTAGGTAGATGAGACATCTACTATTAGCTATTGGCTATGAGGTAAGACATGTCCCAGTAACCAATATGTCTTCTATGCATGCTCAAATCTCAGGAAAGATGTCTACAATGGTCTAAGATGTCTCTCAAGTTGCTCAAAACATTTATTTCTTTACTGGTATGGATGAAAAGGATTTAGAAGAGATGTTCCTACACCAAAAAAGTAAATAAGGTGGTGAATATGCTAATTGGAATAGCTAGATAGCTTTAATCTTATGATTATGTCTAGTCTTAAGAATTAGATAACCTCTTAGAAAAATTTGGATTCATGGTGTTAGAAAAAGATTATTAAATTTTCTCTCACAGAATTAATGTTCTCAATGGACAGTTCTAGTTTATTAAGATTTAAGAATAATAATTAGATAGAAGCTACTAGATGAGAATCACTTGACTAAGTATCATATGCACCTAGGTAGTGATAAGATGTAATACACATCAAGATATAATATTAGTGATCTAGTATGAAAAATGATATGAGTGATTAAGTAGCTAAGTGTTTGGTGTATTAACATATCAAAGAAGAATATTAAAGACCTAGTGGTGAGCTTCATACACATACCATTCTATTATGGAAGTGGAAAACCATTAGTATGGATTGCATCACTAATTTTCCTCATATTAGGAGTAGGAAAATTTCCATTTTTGTGTTCATAGATCTTTTAACCAAATGTTCCTACATTTTGGCTATGAAAGCATTAGCTAGTATAGAAGAAATTACTAAGTTAATCTTATTGGAGATTATTAGATTACATGGATTTTCAAAGAGGATTATAGCAGATAGAGAGATATCCTAACATCCTTTTGCATTACCTTGTCAATATTTGGGAGATCGAGCTAAAGAAGGATAGTTTTGTAGATTGATTAGGAACTATCTAGATCTAGATCTATAGCTAGTTAGATCTGTGTTATCAACCATAACCTCAGGTAAGCCATATTTGTAGGTCTTGGTTTAGATCATCTATAAAATCCATTATTTACCTACAATCTTGCCTAGGATTCAGAGCTTTCTTGAGAGATAAAAGTCATGTGAGGACATTTTTGTAGCATTGTTAAGTTTAGGTAGGGTAATTTGGTATATTTTCTTCTTTAGGATATAGTAATTTTTTTTAGTGCATGTTGTTTACCCTTTTTCATTTATTCATCAATTGTTTGCTAATTTTCCTAATTTTTTAGTTCTAAATATTTTATTATTATTTCTTGCATTTTGGTTATTTCTAAGATTTTATATTATTCATGAGATGTTATTCAATGTTTTGACTAGGTTTGACCATGTTTTTACTAGTTGTGACCACATTTTTCCTTCATTATGAATTTTACTGATAATTCCACTGTAGAACTAGGGTTTTGGATCACTTTTTGCATTTTGACCCTTGAGATGATTTTAGATGATGATGATTTAGAAGGAAACGGTGCTGAGCACATTAGTATAGATCCCAAGAATACCTTACTAGTGCATTATGACATGGTTGCGAAGGCCATTTGATGTCAATTTTGTATTTGGCATGAAAAATCAAGAAAATTTTGTAAATTGATCCCTAGCCTCTAAGAAATAAAAAATTAAGAAAACTTTTAAAACATTATTTTATTTCTCTTGTAATGCTTGAAAATTTAAGAACAATAATTGATGTTTTCATAGTAGCTATAAGAGGATAGAATCATCTTAAGAAGTTTAGTTTTCCTTGTAATATTTTAATAATTTCTAGACACTCATTAATTAATATATAGGATTTGGTCTTACTGATCACATGTGGGATTCATTCTTACTAATAAATTATATATGGATATTAGAATCATTAATTATATGCCACATATGTATTTTAGAATCACCACCATCCACATTTGGATCTATACATTATTCGGGTTATGGGCGATGGAGGAATTCCTAGTTATTACAAATAATTCGTTTAATATTATTATTGGGAATATTGTTTTGGTTAAGTATTTTTTGGTTTGTTTAACATTTATTTGGAGCTACTCATGTACATAACTATTTAGCTACTTGATGCCTTCAACCAAACTCATAAGGGAAAATATTTTTAGTTGATTTATCCTACTTAGTCTTAGGATTAATTTTCTTAGTTTTATATGATGTTTCAAGTGATTATATTAGCTATGATAAGGATGAAGTATAGGAGGAAGCTAATAATTAATAATTATGTTTTAGTACTTAGTGCATTGGAATTATGATTTGAATTGATTTTCTTTTTAGTCTGTAATGTTTACCTGAAATTGTACATTCAAAGAAGATTACATTTTATGTTATTTTTTGCTTATTCTACTGCAGGCCATTTCTATTTGGATTTAATTATATGATATGAACATTTACATTTATTTAGGTTATGTAGTTATGCAATGTTAGAACCCAATGTCTTTGGATGGCTATTTATGTTTAATGTTTAATTCCATTATATAGATATGTCTTTTGGAACATATCACTATTTATATTTTATTGGTTCAATGTAATTTGAGTTCAACAATATTCCTTAATTGTTATTGTTATTTTTGGCTTAGGCATTAGGATGAATTTTTTTCTACTAGTGAGTAGGTTAGCTTTGGTATGCAAAAGGATATAGTCTCAATTTTTGGCAATGTTTTACATTTTTTTTCCTTTTCTAGACTCTTTGTGCTTGTATTTTTCCATTGATGCTTATTGATTTTCCTATGCATTTTTGGAATCCTTATGGATTTATGTATGTAGCCTCATACGTTTTCATATATTTTCTATTTTAATTAAGTAGCATTACTAGTCTAAACTTGGTTAATGAGGTGTTAAAGTTACCATCGATCTAACACCTCATTGTTAAACTTGAAAGAATGGGATGTTATAACTTGAAATAAGTGAAACATAGGTGCACCCTAAGATATATAGTCCAATTAGAACTTTATACAACTTAACATTATCCACTAGAATTAAACCCATAACCTAGAGATTCCAAATCAAGTTTCTTACCACTAGGCTAATACCTCATTGTTAAACTTGAAAAAGAATGACTATGTGTAAGTAAACCAAAAGACATATAGGTAACATGATATTTAAGAAGGATTATAGAGGCATGTTTACCTAACATGTTAGATTGTAAACTCAAGTATGATTTATAACATTAACCACTCAATTCTTAAAATATCTTAAATAATTAAAAAGTTAAAATAAAATTTTTTGATTATCATGCACAAGCTTGTAGATCGTAAGAATTTATGAGAAATAATTTAATTCTAATTATTTATATTTTATATTTTGTTTACATTGTGGTATAGATATTTAAAATAATAGTAAATAATAGGTAGTCATGATTAATACCCTTACTTTTTAGGTTGACTATCATTAAGAAGATATACAATCTAAATTATTAAAAACTAAAATTATGTTGATGAGACATTAGTCACTTGATTAGAGAATGTGGCTTGTGATCTACAAGTCAAAAATTTGATTCTAAAGAGTATGTTGAGAGAAAGGGTAGTGTAAAAATACACATTTATCATGTGACTAATGTGTCAAAAATTAGCTACATTTGTAACAACTTCATTCTTAGAAATGGTAAATATTAACCAAGTATATTTTGTTATAATTCTTTTAAAGTATAATATTAGCTACGTCTTTGGAGTATACTTATAGTTAAATTGCCTTGGGTTCCCACATCTCATCATCATCACCATCATATCCTTGTCATAACAAAAATGAGACAATTGCATGAATTATCTTGACATGTGCCTATAAAGAGCTAAATCATTATCCATTTACAAATTTTTATATAATTTTCAATTTTTTCTTTCTATGCCATTTTTTATCTTTCTTTGAGTAAATTTCCTAGAATTGTAATGTTGCAACCTTCTTTGAACATGATCAATCTATCTAAGATATTATTCATGTATCTCTTTTAAAATATAAGTCATTTCAAACTTTCCATGATAGTCATTCCAAAGTTAATAACTATTCAAGATTTCCTTCTACCACAAGCTTTGTTGATTTGTTAAACAAAAGCAAACAAGAGCTTATGAGACTAAAATAAGATTTCTAGTTTTATAGGATGTAAAAGTGGACCTCTTATTTTTAGTTAAACTTATGAATAATCAATTTTTAGAACTAAGCTTTGGTTTATTTAATCTTGTATTATAAGATTCCATATGTGTGGCTTAAGCCTCACAGTAGCTAGAATTAAGCTTAAAGAAAAGAACATTTGAGCTTTGAATCACTTTTATTGCCCATGTCAACATAATCATTACAATCAATAAATAGATCTAATTTCCAATTTTACAACTATTTTGGTAAGCTCATCTGATTCATGGACCATTGGTTATTTTAGGAATGCTATTTACAATTAAGCTTTAGATTAAAAATTTGTTTCTATAGATCTCAACAAGAAAAGGAAATGATGGGTTTGAAAATAGAGCTTAATTTCAAATCATGTTATTTAAGCTATAAAAAGAAGTGCTAAGGCCAATTTTATAAAGTTTAGTTTTTCCCATCATATATGCTAAAAGGGCTAAATAAATGCATTTCAAATATGAGTCTTAGATTCAATTTAAAATATAAGCTATATCATTAAATTTTATAAATCATTGATGAGTGGCGAGGTATCCCTATGGCCAACCATACGAATCATTAAGATGTTCACACATGATCCAGTCAAATTCCATGGACCTATAGTTCTCTAGTGCACTAGTTCTTGTAGAAAGTGAAATGGGAATTGAGGATGTTCATTGTCTTCCCAACTACACTTATGAAGAGCAAGGATATTGTTTAAGTGTAATTAAGGTACATCATTTTTATCATTTTAGGTTTTATAAGTTTAATCACCTACAACAAGAATGAAAGGTAGAGTAATTTAAGATCTAATTTATTTACTACCTAGCTAGCCTAACATAAGTATCCATCCCACGTTCTTGAACACATCTTGAACATGTATAGTACTACCGAGCTACCAAATGTTAAGTATTGCTAGGTTACCAAGCACTATATGTATACTTGAAGTGGTCATGCTTGTGTTCATTAACAACTAAAAATTAATAGCTTAAATCAAATGGATTAAAGTGAAGTGCATTAAAAGAAACATAAATCTAATCTTAGTGCTATAAGGATTATCAAAAGGGTTCATTTTTATTCTCATCACACTGCTGTGCTTAGGTACATCAATGTTCAAACAAATATTCGCACACACTTAGAATCCTACTGCAGGCACTCAAAAAATATTCTAACTTTGGAGAAAACAAACTTTAAGAGCTTTACTACTCTGACTAAAAATGATATGAAAACTAATGTCAAATTGAGAGCCTAGGCATTATATTTATAGGCTAGTGTATATCCCACGACATTGGATATCCAACATCGCATCCTGGCTTTGACTTCAGATACCTAGCATCAAGGCTATGACATCAAATACTCAACATCAAAGCATGCAAAAAATGTAATTCATCATACGCCCATGACTGAATGAAAAATCGTCCTCGAGTGAAGAAGGGAAGGAACAAGTTCCTTAAAAAATATTGGGAAGGTATTAGATTATTGACTAACATACGAACTAACTCAGATGAAACAAACAAATAGAATCTGGGTGCCCAAGTGTATGGAGTTACAATATTTACAAAATTAGGTGTTCATGATAAGAGAAGTGAACACACTAGATAAAACTGACATCCAATGCCTCTTGGTAGCTGAAGAGAGAGAGAGAGAGAGAGAGAGAGAGAGAAGATCCAACAATCATGAATGGCCTCATTGTATGGCACTACCATATCATCCTTAGTAAAGATAGTTTTACTTCCAGTCCATGCTTCCCACTGCAATCACAATAGAATCATGAATTAGTATGCAATATGTAACACATAGTTGTTAAATTCCTTGTCTTGTTGGTGGTTACACTTGGCTACGTTGTGATTGTGGTTGATTGATTCCTTTAGGAGTGTTAGTGGGAAGGTTGGAAAATAGGGTAAAATAGATAAGTTGTCCATTTAATTTGAAAAAGTTCAACATAAGAAAATATTTGAAGAGGGTGTAAGAATTTACAACAATAAAAAGGAAAGTTCACTAAAAAATGTTGTGAAGATGTGCAAAATTGGATGTCATTGATGAGGTAAATAAAAGGATTTGATTTTAAGAGTGTCTAAGGGTAAAGAACTTAACTAACGAAACCAAAAGATATGCAAATCCTTCCTAAAGCAGACATAGTTCTTTTATGCCCTTGCATAACTTCAAACCATATAGTTTGTGGGCTTCGTGGATGATTAATGGTTATGGAAGGTTAAGTAAAAAAACCTAAAAAAAACTACCTAAGAATTCCAACATATCAAACTAGGACATCGAATAAGAACATGAAACTAGCAGTGTGGTGAAACATGGAAAGCATAGATGGATGAGAGAGAATGGAATGGAGTTCCTGATTAAGGTCACATGAAGTATTTTATGGATTTTATGGTTATGATAAGATCCATCATTAGTCTAGACCAAAACCAACCTTGTTTAGTGACTTTCCATTACCATTCTAAGACTAGTCCATCCCTTGAGACATAAGAGTGCTCCCGTAAAACAATTACCATTCCTTATTAAAGAAGAAAAGAGAAGTAGGAAGTGAGGAAGGGCCTTAGTTACAGGGGACCTTCAGGCATGGGTAACATGTATTTCTAGTGCCATAACTAGTGCTTGTAGCCCATTTATTTTTTCTAGGGGGTGTGCCTTGAATTCTCATCATTTTTTTTGAAATGGGAACCACACCATGCAAAAATGTATGTGTTTATTTTGTCTAAGGGGTGTGCTTTGAATTCCCATCATTTTTTTGTTTTTGTTATTTTTATGAGAACCACACCATGCAAAGACTTATTCAACTTCCTCTTATTTGTTGACACAGAATGGTAAGAAATCCATGAAAACACACATGCACCCAAGCAAATAGAAAGGCACAAAGAATATCAAATCCCCTTGAAGTCACACCTTATTCAAAACTTTGAATCCTTTCCAATTCTAGAAACTACCAAAGTCATAAATTTGTTAAATTTTTGTTAATAAAAAAGGGGTTGCATGTTTCTAGAATAAGGAAAAACATAGAGTTTGTAGATGGATGGATGTTGTAGACTCACTACTTATTACATGAACAAGAAACCATGTCCTAATCATCCATAAAAAAATTCAAAGCTAAAATCCAGACACCAACAATCAAATAAAAAAATAGTATATACCACCATCAAGTAACACATTACCACTATACCTAACACTTATTAACAAAAAGTTAAAAAATCACACCAAAATAAAATAAAAGAAAATATAAAAGAAAGTGTAAAAGTTTCAAAAAATAGCAAATGTAGTAATGATGGTGTAAAATAAGAAGATGTAAAATAAAAAATGTGCAAAAAAAAAAAGTTGTAAAATAAAAAATGTAGAAAACAAAAAGTTGAAAAATTGAGGAGGCACTTATATGTTTAACATGGGTGGCAATCTCCACCATGACTAAGTTGAAAGGAAGAGATCTGAACTATGGAGTGTGGTTTTCTATTCAATGAGGTGTTCATTGTATTAGCTAGCTTATGCTCATGGAAAGATTTGATTTACTATATGTTGATCAACTATTTCTTATCTTGGTTCTTAGGTTTGTAGATTATCATGGCCCCAAAAGGAAAAGTTTTGTAAATGATGTAAGGTCCTTCTCATAATGTTTGGAACTTAGTTCATTGAGGTACATGTGGGGGATTCTAGTAGAGAACCTTATCTCCCAGTTGAAATTTGACTTTTCTGATTTTAAGTTCATGGAATTTTTTGTTGTAGGCCTTGTGCAACTCATTAGATGATAGGACAACCAATCGATTTTCATTTAGAAGGTTGAGATTCATTAGTGTTTCTTTTTGTGCTAGACTCAAGTCAAGATTGAGGTCATTGGCTATTGAATGTGTATGAAGCTTAGATTGAATACGAAGTGTTGGTAATTTTTCATATACAAGCTTATAGGGAGAATAGCCTATAGAAAGTTTCCATGTTGAACGATAAGCCCAAAGGGAATCGTTGAGTTTTATGCTCTAGTCTTTCCTATATTTGCTAACATTTCTTGTTAGAATCCTTGTGACTTCTCTATTGGTAACCTCAACTTGACCATTGGCTTGGGGGTGGTAGGGTGTTGTGAGTTTATGTTCAATTCCCAAGGATTGCATGAGCTTCCAAAAATTAGTTCCTATAAAGTGAGTTCCATTATTAGAAATTAGTGCACATGGCACACCAAACCTATTTACAATATTTTGTTGTACAAATTGAGTAGTAGTAGAAGATGTACAGTTGATGATATCTACTACTTTTTCCAACTTCATACAATAGTCAACATTGACTATGATGTATGCCTTTCCATTTGACATGGGCATGATGGGACCCATGAAATCAATGCCCTAGATGTTGAAGGATTCCAATGGTTGAATCCATTACTGAGGTTCTTCCATTCGAGTAGTCATTCCACCATCTTGTAGGCATTGTTCACAAGAGTAGATGTAATGGTGAGCATCCTTGAAGATTGTTGGCCAATAGTACCCTACCATCAGGATTTTAATGGTTGTGCATCTCCTAGCATAGTGTTCTCCATAAGAACCTTCATGAGCATCTTGGAGAATGTGTAGTTGATTGACATTAGGGACACACCAATGAACTAAGCCATTGATGCACATTTTGTAGAGGTGTTCATTGATCTCCATGAAGTGTTTTACTTGGTGAAGAAACTACTGTTTCTTCTAGTGGTCCAACCCTTGTGGCATCTCTTGGATGAGAAGATAGATGAGAATGCCATCATACCATTTAGGCTCATTGGAAAATTATTCAGTTATAGCCCCAGTAAAGAGGAGTTCATTAGGAAACCTATCAAATAGTGAGTTTTCTTTCTCTTTGTTGTCCCATCATAATTGAGATACGTAATTAGAAATCATATTCTCAATGCCCTTTCAATCTACCATTGTAAGATTGAATTCTTGCAAAATTACCAACCACTGTATGACACAGGGGCTCACCATTGGCTTGTTCATTAAGAAGCAGATGGCATTGTGGTTCATGTGCCCAAACACCTTGTATCCAAGCACATAATGCCTGAACTTCTCTAGAGTAAAAACCACTAGAATCAATTATTTTTCTACAGTGGTGTAGTTTAGTTGTGCATCCACAATGCTTTGGCTAGTGTAGTGGATGTAGTATCGATGTTTCTTATCATCCAACTATGTAAGAAAGGCTTCCAATGCATAATTCGATGCATTCGTCATGACATGAAATGGTCTGGACCAGTTAGGTGTTTGTAGAATTGGAGTTTATACAAGTTTCTCTTTTAGCTATTTGAATTCTTTTTCACATTCCTTGGTCTAGACAAATGGAGCATCTTTCTTTGTCAGCTTCACCAATGATTTTGCGATCTTAGAGAAATTCTCTATGAATCATTGATAGTAGCTAGTATGTCCAAGGAATGATCGAACATCTTTGACAATTTCTGGTTGGTGAGTTATTTCTTGGATGACTCTTATTTTAATAGGGTCTACCTCAATTTCTACTTGTGATATTCTATACCCCAATACAATGCCTTCCTAGACAATTAGATGGATTTCTTGCTAATTGAGCCACAAATTTATTTTAACACATTGTTTTAGCACTTGCTCAAGGTAGTCCTAGGATTGCTCAGATGTAGCTCCATAAGTGGAGAAGTCATCCATGAAGACTTCCACACCACTTCTGATTTGCTATTTAAAAATGCTTAAAACCAGACATTGAAATGTAGTAGGAGCATTGCATAGACCAAATGGCATCTTACGATATGCGAAAGTCCCCCAAGGACTTGTGAATGTTGTTATCTCCTGGTCCTTTGGTGTAATTTGAATTTGGTTATAGCCACTATAACCATATAGAAAAATATAGTAGTAATTCCTAGATGTTTTTTCTAACACTTGATCAACAAATGGAAATGGAAAATGATCCTTGAATGTTGCCATATTTAGCAGCTGAAAATCAATGTAGACTTGCCACTTGTCTGCTCTCTTTGGTATAATCATGAGTGGACTAATACACTCACTATCCAAAATGGGATAAATGAACCCTACTTTGAGGAGTTGTTTAATTTCCTCTTTGATGACTTGCTTTAGTTTGGGGTTCAATCACCTCTATGGCTATGTCATTGGCTTGGCTAGATCAATGTAGATACGATGTTGGCATATCCTAGGATCAATCCCTGTGAGTTCAAGCTATGACTAAGCAAAAGTTGTTGACCATTTTTCAACCACATTAAATAGCATATTTTTTTGCTTTGGGGCAAGATTTTTATTAATTATGACCAACTTTCCATTTTTTAAAAACACATATTCCATTCTAGCTAGTAGCATTTTCAGTTCAAGGGGCTATTGCTTAAAATTTTTAGGAATTTCTAGATCTTCCCAATAAGTATCATCATTTAAATAATTAGAGAGTTGGTGATGAAATTTCTCTCATTCATCCATGCCTACAACATATGTGCATGTTAGGCTCTCAGTTGGTTCCATGCAAAGTGTGCTACTCTTAGAATTAGTGGTTAGCCACTAGGTACCCTCCTATTTTGTGGCGACTACATACAAACACCTTTGAATTTATACTTCTAATGCACATTTCTTACATGTAGAGATAGATGCTTATGTTATAGCCTAGAGTTTCTACACACAATTGCACCCTATATCACTATATGTGATGCATGGAACTCACTTCTTGTTGATCTTTCTGAATGCATTTTTATTGGATATTTTTAGGAAAAGATCTTTGATGCCCATTCATGCATCAACAGTAATAAGCCATGCCCTTCCCGTGATGATTGGAAAATCCGCTTTGTAGTTCTTCACCTTGATCACTAGGAAATTAGTAGGATAAGACCATCCATAAATTGTGGTTACAATGTCTTCTACCAGTCCTAATGAAATAGTCATGGAATAGTCTGCTAATTCTAACCTAATATTACTCTTCTTGAGAGGAGGCAGGTTTCATGTAGTGTACATCTTATGAGAAATTAAATTGATACCAGAACCTAAGTTGAGAAGATCTTTGCACAATTCATTCCTAGCAATCTACAAATAAATGAGAAGACTTCCAAGATCAACTAGTCTCTTGGGAAAGTTTCTAGCATGGATCTAATCAAATATAATGTGAGTAAGCATCATAGTATGGATCTTAGGTGGATTTTGGTTTGAAGGAGACTCAAAAAAATTTGATATAGAGGAAGATGCAGGGACAAGGTTTTCAAACATAGGTGTATTTGAGGGCTTAAGTGGACTACAATGTCAAGAGAAAGGTCTTTTCTTTGATTGAGTATTTGACCCATCCAATTGATGAATCGATTGTAGATTAATGGCCTTAGTAGCATTGTGTTGTTGTGGTTGAGTTGGTAGTTCACCCTGCATAGGTGGAGTAGGTGGTATCTATGCAGTTGGAGGAGGAACATGTGTAGGGGTAGGAGGGGGATAAGGATAAAAGGTGGCATCACTTATTTCATGTGGAGAATGAGTTCAATAATAATCAGAAGGGTGGTAATGAGATTGAAAAGTAAAAATGTGACTAGAAGAGTTACATGGAGATAGGGGTTTCTAAACATAGTATCCATATGGATCAGGTTGTTTGTAAGGGTATCACTACCTTGGTGGTGCCAATGCCCATGATTATGGTTGTTGCCACTGTTGATATTGCTCATATGATTGTGGTGGAGTTCCACTAGAATAATATTGCTATTTCTAGTGGAACTACCTAAAATTACCTTGAGGATAAGGTAATATTTTGAATGTTTACCTTTGTGTTAGTCATGGATTCAAAGCATACATTCCAAACTCTTGTAAATGTGACACTATGGGGCAACATCCCTTAGGATGTACAAACTACCAGATGTCACACCCATCATCATCATTTGATTCACTTTTGTAACTTCTTCTATTGCAGCAATATTGCCCTTAATTTTTTGATAAGCACGTTCAACTTCCTTGCTCCTCTTACATTCACAGTCATCACCTTGTTCTTTTGACTCTTTAGCAAATTTTAGGACACCTTGAAATTTGCTATCCATGGAGTCCCATAATTGATCAACCTTGATCGTAATTTTAAATTGAAATTTTTGGAGTGGAAAGGTTTTCCTATTCACCAACTCATCAAGTGCNAATTTTTGGAGTGGAAAGGTTTTCCTATTCACCAACTCATCAAGTGAAAATTCTTCCTCACTATTACAAGAATTGAACCTCTATCTTGTGAATGGAAGGATCATAGTTGCAGTCTTCTACACTTTCTCTTTTTCTTAATTCACCCTCCTCTTTAGCTACCTACTTGATTAGTCTTTTATCTAATGAGAACTTAATTCTAATAGATGCCCTTGGGCAAAAACACCAAGGATTCTTCTTGTTTCTAATCGAAGCCTGTCTACAATGTGGCAAAGTTGATCTAGTTGAGCAGAACCATGGACAAGACATTTTTGCATTAAGGAGCAGTATTGGCTGATGGAAAAATCCAAGGGTTCATGTGTTCCTTGTTTCCATCCTTGGATTTTCCTTATTAAGTTGGATACTTTGGAGTATGTTTCATATTTATCATTAAATAATTCAAGCATAGTACTCTATAGTTTGATAGATTTTGGCTCTAAGGACTAGTACTAGTTCTCTGCTTCTTTGATGAGTGTCCTTGGGAAAAATTTAAGTTTTTGCCACTCATTCTATATGTTCTATAAGGCACATGCATCTTGAAAAGCTTGGATATGGTTCTATGGTTCAGAGTCATATCCCCCTTCAAATCAAGGAATATTGTTCATGTCTAGCCTTTTGATCCAACTATCTTTCACATGTCACGTTGGAATTCATACTACCTTTGTGATATTAAGCATACTTTGGGTATCAAGCAAAGGTTCATCGAGGCCATGATCATGGTGCTTGTGATGCCCTATACTACCCCTTCATTCATGGTGATGTGCCTCTCTTAAATGTTTGTGCCCTTGATCTTTCCTTTCCCGATGGTCCCTTCGATAATTTTGGTCTTGTCAGCCATTTTGGTCACCTTCATCATGGTCTCATTTTCTGTGATTACGATTAGAGCCAAAAGAAGAAGAAGATGATGATGAAGGTGAAGAGGAAGGAGGACTTTCATCATCACGATGCCTATTACCACCTCTTCGATGATTGTAACCATGATCACAATCTTGTTTGTTGTTTGCATCCCTACCTTGACTTGCCTCTTCAAATCCTTCTTTGTTATTGGTTCCATTCTTACTAAAACCAAGATTATGAATCATGGACTACAAGTTCTAATTTTGACCTCCTTAACTAAAGTCAAAGAGAGGAACTTCACTGAATGGAAAATTCCTAGAGAAGGGTTCTCCTTCATCTTTTTGGTATAGTAGGAATGGAGAATCATTAAATCCTTTTCCCTTCACGAATTCATTGTGTTGTTCTAGCTATCAATCTCGCAGACATTATGCCTTAGTGTGATGATAATCCCTAACATCAGTATCTTACACAACATACTCAGCATGATGTTCCTACAGACCACATTGTAAGAGCATTTTTTGGAGCATTGTAGGAACATATCAATCGAGTGACAACACAATGTTGCCATTCATGTCATGCCATCATAGTTGTTCATCTTGATGTAGGATGAAGGTGAAATTTGGTACATACTCATCATGATGAACATATATGATTCGATATTGTTGAGGCACTGGCTGGTAAGCTCCACCAGACTTGGACAAAGAAGCACTCTTGTGAGAAGAAGACATTTTGAGTTAGAGGATAAAAAATGCAGTGTGCTTTTAAATTTTGTTGTAGTAATTGTAAAATATGATATGACTCTAAGGTTCATTCAAATGATTTTGAATTATTTCCTCTAAATCCTAGATAGTACACAAAACAACCAAAAAATCCTTGGCAATGACACCAATGATGAGCAGTGAGGTTCCCCTACATCCAACCATACGAATCACTAAGACATTGACATGAAATCCAGTCAAATTTCATGGACCTATAGTTCTCTAGTGCACTAGTTCTTCTAGGAAGTGAAATGGGCATTGAGAACATTTATTGTCTTCCAAAAAAAACTTGTGAAGCTCAAGGATATGGTTTAAGTGTAATTGAGGTACATGATTTTTATCATTTTAGGTTTTATAAGTTTAATTGCCTACAACAAGAATGAAAGGTAGAGTAATTTAAGATATAATTTATTTATTGCCTAGGTGGCCTAACACATGTTCTTTTCCCACTTTCCTAGATGCATCCTAAACATGTATAGTATTGCTAGGCTACCATGTTAAGCATTGCTGGGTTACCAAGCACTATATGTATGCTCGAACTCATCATGCTTGTGTTCATTAACAATTGGAAATTAATAGCTTAATTAAAATGCATTAAATTAAAGTGCATGAAAGTAAAGTGCATTAAAAGAAACATTAATCTATTCTTAGTGTTGCAAGGATTATCAAAATGGTTTATTTTTATTCCTGTCACACTGCTACACTTAGGTACATTAGTGTTTGAACAAAGATTCATACACACTTAGAATCCTGCTTTGGGAACTTAGAAAATATTCTAACTTTGGACAAAAAAAACTATAAGAGCTTCACTAATCTGACTAAAACTGATATAAAAACTAATGCCAAATCAAAAGCCCAAGTGCTATATTTATAGGCTAGTGTATATCCCACAACATCGGATATCCGACATTGCATCTTGGCTCTGACATCAGATACTCGACATTGAGGCTTTGATGTTAGATACTCGATGTTAAAGAATGCGGAAAATGTGATTAATCAATCATAATATTAAGAGCTTGATAATTTGAAAATAAGATCAAATTTGGAATGAAATTGAAGGTTAAAGGCTAATGTTATTGTATAGTAAAAGCACATATTTTGAAAAGCTTCAAATGCCAAATGTTACACATTTGAAAAATTAGCTTAATATAATTTTTGGTATTCCTAGAATATCATTTTAAGTAATACAATGGTAAGGTGATTAAGGAAAAAGGCACATGCATAATGCAATTTTTAATCTAGCTAGCAAATAAGATAGGATTGAGAAAAGCTTATATTTGATAAAAGCATTATGAAGAGATTATTAGTGCAAAAACTTAAGAAGGGACAAAGTTGTGAAGTCATTAGAATCATTTCATAAAACCTAAAACTAGTTCTATCAAAATTTTTATCACATGGGCTTAGTTAAATTGAATATTGAGGGGCTAATTTGGTATATTTTCCTAACTTTATGGAACTTCTAGTTAGTTTAAACCTCAATAGTACTTGGTCTCCTATTTGGAACTCCATATGAAGAAGATGTTAGTTAGCATACTCTTTGTACTTATATTGGACTACTTGTAGTTTTTGTTTTAGCTTTGTGTCAATGATTTTCATAATTTTTATTTTCTCTTCTTTTGATTTTTCTTTTAAAGTAGGATCATCCCAAGTTAATGGAGTTCAAAAATTTCATCCATAGCAATCTTCAAATGAGGTTCTATGTATGAATCCTTGGTAATTGTTATTATAGGTAAATTCTAATAAGTGTAAGTAATTTTACCAAGTTATGAATCTACTCCTAACATAACTCCATAAAATATCTTCCAATATCCTATTAACTTGTTTTATTTGACCATGTGGTAAAATAAACTTTAAGTTCCTTGAAAAATTTTCACAAAAATTTAGAAATAAACTTTAAGTATCTATTTAATGTGAATAATCTTGGTCATCCATGTAATTGAGACACTTGTATAAATTTCTAGCCTACTTCTTTTTCCATGTTGGTAGATTTTAAGGATATAAAATGAATCATTTTTTATAAACAATCAACCACTACCAAGATTAAGTCATTTCCTTTCTTGGTTAATAGTAATTCTACAATAAAGTCCATGGTGACATTTTTCATTTTCATGTTTGGAATTCTAGTGGTTATAATAGGATAACTTTTTTCTCTTGACTTTTACTCTTTAATAAGTTGGACAATGTCTAATGTAAGTAGATATATCATTCTTCATTGTAGTCAAAAAATAAAACTTGTGTAGCATCACAAAGGTCTTGATGTAACTAGGATGTCTAGCCTATGGTATGTCATGAGCTTTACTTAATAACTTATGCTTCCAAATCCCTTCTAGAGTACACACTCTTTCTTCCTTTACCAATAAATAGATGTAAAATTCTTTTGTATAGTCATTCTATTAAGCTCATCTTATAAGTGAAGTTGAATTATGGTAGTCTAAAAGGAGAAGCATTGTAATTGAAATTTAGCTTTTGAAAGGTAGCTCTTAAAGGGTTTATGCCACATAGGAAAAACCTTGTGAAGCTATAATGAAGATCAAAATGAGCTTTAACAAAAGACACATGTATCTTTAAATTTTTTAATAGAGCTTAATATGTGCAAAGTATGGTGTGGCCAAAAATGGATCTAAATGTCTATTTAGAACCAAAATTTCATTCTAAAGTAAGAAAACACTAGAATAAGCAATTAGAGTGAAAGGAGGTGTTTTTTCATGTTAGCTTAAAATAGAGCAACTAAGAATCATATTATGGTGATAATCTATAGGACTAATTTCTAGTTTTATAAAGCACATAAACTATAAAAGGAAGTGCTATTAAAATTAAGCTTTAGAACTAAAAATGGTTCTTTTCAGCTCATTAGTCATATTATCAAAACCCATAACAGCTTAAGCACAAGAAACACTTAGTTAAGATATTAGAGAACCAAAACTCTTTTGAAAAGATTGCCAAAATATAGAATTAAAATTGCCATGGTAGCACTTTTAGCCTAAGAACTTACCATGCCAACACTTTTAGTTTGTAGCATAGAATAAGCTAAAATTTAAGGCAAGTACCTTCAAGTTAACCTTACCTTATCATAGGGTCTTATTCAAACACATGATTTGAAAATGATTTATACTTCTACATTAGCTCATTTGGATAAAAGTAGAAACATCTAGATTATGTTGTAAAGTAGTTCAAAGGCCATGCTAGTTTTAAAGGATCATAAGACTAATTTTCGAAAATGAAGCTAGGAAAAGGAAGTTTTTAAAGCAAGAGCTTAAATCTAGGAAGCTATTACATAAAAATAGATCTTGCCCTATAAAAGTAGAAAACCAAAGATTAAGGACAAAAGTGAAAAAAGGTTCTAGAAACATTCAAAGCACATTTAAGCTTCTGATTAGAAAATTTGATTCTAAGAAAAGATAAAGGAGACTTTGGACCTATAGCCAAGGAAGTTGTTTGAGGAGATAATGTTAGTCATGGCCAAAAATATGAATTACATATATTATTAGAAGAATTTACATCAACCAGTTTTATTTAGTAATAAATGCAAGATAAGGAGGCATCAAGCATGAATTAGTTTAGCCTTGAGATGCAGAGCATTGAGCTTGAAATATAACTATAATATTTGGTACTTTTGTTAGCCATAAGTAATTGGTGATTGGTTACAACAAAAAGCTCAAATACTTGCAAAGAAAGGAAACTATGCTAACTATAAAAATGAAAAAGGTATTAGCTTAAGGCCTATAAAAAGACCAAGGTGTAAAATTTAAAAAAGAAAGAATTAGAAGGGATAGACTAAAAATATTGGGAAGAAAAAAATAAAAGATTAATATAAAACTAAAATTCTAAATCAAGTTCTAGCTTTCTATTTTTTCTTTCTATGAGATATCATTCTAGTTTTGTTTTCTAGTATTAAAAATTGCTTAGCTAGATGACTTGATTGTAGAATAGGGTACTTGTTCACTTTGAAATAAGAATTTTTCTATTGAGTTTATAGAGGTTTAGCTTACATTACTTCTCTCATAGAATTTAATAGCTTCATTAAATGTTGATTAATGATGAATTAAGCTCAGAATTATTACTATTGGATTAATAGCTTATGCAAAACATTTAAATAAATTTCTATCGAGTATATAGCTCCAATTTTTATTTCTTTTGGTATTTTCACTTTGGATAAGTTTATTAATAGATGGCTGAAGGTTTCTTTTAGTTTATTCTAAAAATATTTCATCTAACTATCAATATGATCTAGCATCTTAGAACTTAGGATTTGTTATTCTTGTAGAGTTAGTTTAGCTCATAGTTAGAAGTTGAAAACGTTATTACATTGTTAAATTTCTTTGTGAAAATTAAGTATTTTCTATTTTGAATATTGTTATAAATTTACATTTATTCAAGACACATATATAAGCCATTAGCTTAAAAAACCTAGCTAAAGCTATTTGGAGGTATCTATGCCATGGTGAAACTAGAGATCATTAGCTATCAGAAACGACTTTCAAAATATGTTAGGCTCTACATTAATACTACTTAATCCTCAAAATATTTTTAATAGTAATGAGGTTGTAGGTTAGTGGTAAGACTCTTAATTTGAAAGATCTAAGTGATGTTTTTGATCCTAGTGGGTAATGTTAAGTTATATATCTTGGAATATACCTATGTTATAATTATATCTTTGTTTCAACACCCTATCTCAAAAGATTTTCAATAATGAAAAGATTATTTTCATAAAAACATTTAAAAAGTTAAAATAAAATTTTTGGATGAACATGCACAAAATTATGCATCCTAAGAATTTATGGGAAATAATTAATTTCTAATTATTTTTGTTTTAGAGTTTACTCATCTTAGTATACATCACTAAAAAAAATAATAAATAATAGGTAGTTTTGATTAATTCCCTCAATTTTTAAGTTAATTATCATTAAGAAGATATACATTTATGGGAGGTGTTAAACTAAAAATAGTTTTCTAACAATATTTACCCCTAAGACATATAGTCAAAATCATTGTTTTCCCACTAGAATTGAATTAATAACTTGAAGCTTTCAAATTAAGAATCTTACTACTAGGCTAAAATCTCATTGTTAAAAAATATTAATTTATGAACTATGACATGAAATAGCTAGAAAGTCATAGTAAGTCATTTTCAAATCAAATAATGAGGTGTTAACCTATTCTTAAGGCTCTTGATTTGAAAGATCCAAGTCATGGATTTGATTCTAGCAGGAAATGCTAAGTTATAAAGTTCTAATTAGACTATATATTCTGGGGTGTACCTATATTACAATTATTTTTTACTCCACCTTCACTGATCCTCATTAAAGATTGTTTCAAAATAAATTAGTTTTAAATCCTTCACCTACCTTAATGATTAGCATATCCTAGATGGGGTAAAGACACCAAGATAATGATGATGATGAACATCTAAAATTAAACTTTTTGGATCATCATCATCCTCTAGGCCTTACCTCAACAAAATTAAAATTTTTAAATAAAAATCATGAAAATATTTAAACATTTATTTATTTCATAAAATTTCCCTATATCCTAATCTAAATCATTGGAATTAAACTTTCATATGAATATAAAGGTACATGACTTTTGGTTTATAAGCCATAGATTCAATTCAAGTTTTATTGATATATAAAGGCATTACATAATAAATTCTACTAGAAATAAATTTACTCAATAAATTTAGGAGTCTAGTATGTCATAAATGGTAGATTAATTTAATTCATAATAAAACTATTTCAATTCCACCTGGTATCTATTACCCAATACCTATGTATCATAAAATAACATATTAGAATTGAACTAGTAACTTGTAGGCTAAAAGTTAAATGTCTTAAAGCAACAAGTTACACCTCACTAGTTATAATTAATATGTATTATATTATATTTCTTTATAATTATTCTAAAGCATCATGTTTACTATATTTTTTAGGGTGTATATATAGTCAGATTATTTCAAGTTTTAAAAGCCTCCTAATCCACTATTATACTTATGTTAAATTAATGGCTTAAATGGTTAAGGAATAAAAAAATTAATAGTTATTATTTTAGATATTTCATGCATCTTATGATGTTAAGATTCTTCTATTGATAATTATTATTATTAATAATTTTTATTGCAAATCATTTTCTAATATCCTCTAACTTCATTCATGTTTTTTATTTATCACCAAAGTAAGATATATGAATACCTTATTTTATTATAATAAACTATTCTTAGATGTAAATTTAAGAAAAGCATAATAAATTTTTCTAAATAATTATAATTAGGAAGTAGTTTACTATTAAGATATAGGAAAATAAAAATCCAATTTAAAAAATCTTTTAAAAGGCTTTCATGTTGATATTAATAAGACACAATTATGTATGAAAAGGTACAACAAGAAAAGAAAGACTTATAACCATCCATTTAATAACCTATCATTTAGATAAAATGGACTAAAAGACATGGAAGAGAAGTTAAAAAGAAGTCTAAGATGGTAAGAAGATGATATGTGAAGTTTCATGAAGAAAAATCCATGGAAATTTAAGTAAAAAATAAGAGTGTATAAAAAAAGAGGACACATAAAACCAAGTGCATGAATATGGAAGAATTGGAAGATTTAAATGATAGGAGCCAAGTTCAAAAGAGTAATCATTTAGAAGAGTGGGAACCAAGTCCATTTGGTAGCCATAACTAATGACTAGTAACACAAAAACATCATACTATTAGATACACAAATGATGAAATAACCATTTGTTAGAAGGATGCATAAATAAAACTCATTCCATAAAGGAACACAGAAGACATAACAAAAAATTGCAGCCAAGAATAAAAACAATGTAATGAAGAAAAATCTAAGACAATTAACATCAAACCAAGATGTTGGTAGATGAAGGTGCCAAAACTAAATTAGATAAATTATACCATATATTTATTTATACTATATAACATCAAAATGAGAAGTAACATGTTTTTAGTTGAAAGAGTTGAAAGAAATTACATCACCCTAACTAATTATCTATAAAATCTTATAAATAACTAATAAAAATGCTATAATACCCTAAGGATTAGGTTTAACCTTGATTTACTAATTTAAAAGGAAGTCATAAAATAGATAAAAAATAGTAATTAAAGCATAAATATAGTAGAGTAATGCATCACAAAAAAATTTCATATTAATTACATAAATAATTAAATACAATTTATTTAAAGAAAAATAGAGATTTGAGTACCCACAAAAATGTAAATGTTAAAAAATTTTACTGGTTATGTCATAAAATAGTGCACAAAATAAAAATTTCAATGAGACTTGTTTTCCTTCAATTTGACATCTAGAAATAGAGATATTTACTTTTGAAGTTTACTAAATCAAATAATAAAATTAAAAATAATAATTATATAAAATATTAATATAGAATAAATAATAATTTTTTTGAAGCTTTATTACATCAAAAGACCCATGGGATCTATTGAAGAGATATTACATTTTCATGAAAAATAAAGATAAACTCTACAAATTGAGCAAGCATCAATGAGGGCATCAAAAACAAATCGTAGAAGATTTTTGCTATAACATTATAACATTATAACATTGTCTTGAATAGGTAGTCATAGTAAAATAAAGAAATACATGTAATTCATCTTCTAGGGTTCCTAATATGCACAACCTATAATTGCATTCTTCTCAAGGGAGTTGAATCGATCTTATATTTTAAATTCTAAGAAGATGAAAGCTCAAGTGAAGCTTTCTAATAGCATTATGATTCTTGATGGGAATAATAGCTGAGAGATAGTGAGCTTCTATGTCTAGTTTATTAGATCTAATGTGGTGTAAATAAAATTACCTCTTGCCTTCCACATTAGTCCACATTTGTGTTAAAACATTTCACCTAACTAGTTGGTGAATATGATCACCATTTTTCTACACATGCTCCCAAGAGATATTCCATTTTTTCAACCATTATATTTCCTGAAAATATCAACCACAGTCTTGTGAATCCTTGAGAACTACTTTATAGAATTTGTCTTATCTTGAGATATGCAAGCTATGAGTGTATGTAATAAATTGGCATATGTTTTCTACTTCTGAAGGTAAAAAATCACATTCACATAATAACATTAAGTAAAGTATTTGCATCTTCACCTTTATTTCATTGAGAAGAAACATTTTTTTGTACTAATTCAATATCTTTTCAATTTTTAGCAATGAGTCTAGGTTTCCAAATGATACATTCAAACAATACAGTAAGATAGATGGTAGTATGAAATTTTTTTTTATAATCTTTCAAGCCTAGAGGCATAAATCCTTGTACTTATTTTTGAAAGCATATAGAGCCTTGAAACCTTATGTTATTTTTTCTCTAATGAAATTACTCACATGTAATTGTTCATATAAATGAGACCAAAATATTTAAAAGAATTGACTATTTATAGATTTGTACCTCCAAAATGGAAGTTATAATAGTTATTTGTTATATCCCAGATCATCAATCTAGTTTTATCTACATTTACTTGAAGACTAGATGAATGAAAATAAATTTCAAAAATTTCAACATATTTTTCACACCTTTTATAGTAGTGGAAATCAAGGTAGCATCATCTACATATAAAAGAAGATTCCTTGCTTGGGATCTAATTTTGATATCATAAATATCTTACTTGTTGCATAATCATTCCTATTGTAGCATATGAAAAATGTGATCATTAGAAAAAATGAAAATTCCAAGCAAAAAAATTTTAACACTGGATCCCAAGGGCCTCTGAGAAAGAGGATCCAAAGTAACCCTAGATGTTCTTGTCAATCACCTAGGGACTTAGAAAGTGTAAATGGGGTAAATAATAAAAATGTAGATCCAATTAAAAAGGAAGCACAAAAATTAATTGTGAAATAAACCTGCACAACAAATGAACTAAAATATTTATTACAATAATGAAATATTGAAATGGATGAGAGCTTCAAGTTGTAAAAATTATGTGTGCAAATGCACAATGAGTTTTCTTGGATGAAGCTTGAAGCCTATTGAAGCCAACAAGTTGTGTTTTGTAGTTAGCCCAATGATCTAGGTACTTTGCAACTTCAATCACTAAAACTCTTTGGGGGTTATCAACTTAGATTTGCAACATTGGTGAATAGGGGTAAACAAAGTATTTGGATTTTTGGAATTTTGGAACTATGCTAGGAATCTCAAATGCCCATTTTGTTGCCAAATTTCTCCAAAATCCTTACAAAATGCCACAGATCTTAAGTGCTCAAGGTTGCAAAGGTTGTCTAGTCAAAGAAGTGTGGAACCTGTCCAAAGTGTTTGAAATTTGTTCTTATAGGATTCCTGATTACTGGTTTTGGTGTTGCAAATTTTTTCAATGATTACTAAAACATTGGTTTGATTGGAATGTGTGGTAGACCATTATTTTCAATGTTGTTTTTCATTTATGATAAGTTTTGATGCACCCATGCCACCAAAATCATGTTGAATACCATAAATAGTAAATGGACTTTTCCAACTATGCTGGCTTCACCCAACTATGCTAGCCTCATGGGAACAACACTGGCATCATGGAACTAAGCTAGAACCATTGAATAAATGATGGTATTATTGGAGCAACGCTAGGATTGTTGGAGCGACATTGAGATTGTTGGACAAAAAAAACTCCCAATCACTCCTGTGGTAGCTTCATGAAAGAGTAAAAACCCCACAACTCCAACACTGGCCTTGTAGCATCCATGTTAATGGGAACTTTGCTAGCCATTATTAGGAAAATGAAAACCCAAGAATCCCAATGTTGGGTGTAGGTGGTTCCAGCGCAGTTGTTGCTATTTCCCACATAAATCCCATGAAAATGCCAAATTTGGTAGTTTCAAAAGCATTTTCAACCTTTCCAATCCAAAATGTAGACATGACATGAATTTTTCCACTTGGGAATTAAGGCTATGATAAGTTATGAGGCATTTCTTTAGCTCCAAAAGTTCATGTATGCAAGATTGTAGCTCATGGGCATTCAACCTCATAGCTTTACAATGAAAATCCAACCTTAAGTGTAGGGGTGATGTTTACAATGCCAAAAAGGTTGCAACATGAATTTTCTTAGTGGTGTTTCATTGGTCCCTCTTTGTTGATGTTTGGAGGATTTTTTCGAGAGACATCAACAAAGAATACAAAATACCACTACAGATTCATCACCAATGTTTCCTCTCTATGTTTGATTTTATAGTGTCAAACCATGCCAAAGAGTGTTTATGATAATGAGATAAGTGATATGATGAGATGATATAGGTTAAAGGCTATATTCAGTCATCAAGAAATGGTCACAAGTTTAACAATGAGTTCCAGATATTAACATCATGGTTATGGTTATGGTGGGACTTTTTGAGCCAATCAATGGAGTCTTCGTGCTTTGCGCTTCGAAGTATTAACCACTCAGTAGTATTTTTGAGGGACTAACACTCCACTCCAAGGTTTCTTTGGCCATTAGGATCCTCCGTTTACTTGTTTGGAGCTATTGATTTATCTTTTTTTCTTCATCAACCTTTCATCTTCTTGGTAATTTGCCTCCCTATTTTTTTCTGGGATGAAACCTTCATTAGATTGCATTACTAAGGTTGGGTTTGATTTGGTTCTTCCATTGAATGAGATGTTTTACATTCGAAGGACTTGAGGGTGAAACATGATGAAGAAAATGTCATGTGACCATAATGCATGAACATCAAATAATGTTCATCATTGTTATTTAGGGAAAGGACAGTTATAATTAGGCTTCGAGGTTGGACTCAAGGAGGGATAACAATAGTGATGTGAAATAAAGAACTCTTGGTATGAAAGGACAAGCTCACCAAGTCTTGCACATCAAGGTTATGTGATAACTTGTTACCATGATGAGATGCACCTTTGCGATGACTTTAGATTTCATCCTACAAGTACTACTCAAAGAGGACAACAAAACAAGATACAAAAAACATGATGTTACAAAATAATGCATAGGGCCACATGAGCCAACTAGTAGACCAGGTCACCATAGGTCAGTCTTATTATAGCATAGAGATATCTATGCAATGCACATCAAATTTGCAAAGTTTTGCAGTTCAATTATTGTGCAAAGGGGAGAGGGAGATTATTCCAAACTTATCAATAATGGTAGATAACACTACAAGAAAACATGTGAGTGTTAGATGTAACCAGGGCTATGTGATGGCTTTAATGTTTCATTGCAAGGGTTTGAAGTTATCTTGAGTAAGATTAAGTTCTAGTGAGAAACTTGGTTTCAAGTGCTTTCTCCTTACCATTGTGGTTTGGATGAGAAATTTTTTCTTAACTAGTTTGATACTAGGATTGAGTATGATGTTATGTTGCATTAGGCATGGGTCAAGACCTATCATATCTTCATATGATTAGGCAAAGGCCTTAATGTTGTCTTGGAGGAACTTGGTGATGTCTTGAGCTTGTTGAGATTCTAGTGAGGAACTTAGTTTTAGTATTTTCTTCTTACCACTGTGTGTCATGATAGGAACTTCAACTAGAGAGTCTTCAATAATGTCACTTGTCTCAAGGTTAAGGGTTGTAACTAAGTTTTCTGGCCACTGAAGAGGTTTCTTTATCGAGGCTACATGGTTGAAAAGACTCTCAAGCTCAAGATCTAAATGATTGAGGTCAAAAAATTTTTCAACACCATCAACACCATCATAAGGTCCAATTATGTTCAAAGGCAAACTGATTTGCCTCCATGTGTCCATACTTCAATCCTACATAATAAGGTTAATAAAAGTTGTGAAAGGTAGGTCAAAATAAATGAGGTATAACAAAGGCTAAATGATGTGAAATAAGGTCAAAAAATGGCCAAATGAGGTCAATTAAAAGCCAAATGATGGTCAAACCTCATCTACTACAATAAAGCAAGGTCAAAACATGGTTAGTAGGGACCATAAAAGGAGAGGCAAAGTAGGTAAGATGAAATAAGACAAAGTAGATGCCAAATGATAGTCAAATGAGTCCAAATGATGTTCTAACAAGGCTAAACAAGGGTCTAATGATGGTCAAATGATGACCAAAAAATGGTTGAGCCCCATCAAATGATGTCAAACAATGCTCAAACATGGTCAACACGGATCATAGGAGGTAGGGTAAGGTAAATGGGGTAAACCAAAGGACAACTAACTTGAAGTCAAGCCAAATGATAGCTAAATGATGACAAATGAGGTCAAATGAAGTCCAAATGATAGTCAAATCCCATCAAATGCTGTTTTAGAGGGTCAAAAAAGGTCATAGTGATGTTCAATGGTGTTAACTAGTGTGAAACCAAGTTCACTAAGCTCAAAAGATGCTAAATGATTGAAACATTTGATGAAATAAGGCCAAATGATGCTAAAATGATCAAAATGAAGCCAAATGACACCAAAAAAATAAAGGTCAATAATAGGCAACAGGATCAAAACAATTTGAAACTCAATGGAACAAGGTCAAACTAGTCATGAGATAAAATAGGATAAGTATGGATAAACTAGGATCACATTTTTCTAGTTTTAAGACTTAGCAGATTATGTTGTGAGGCTGCAAGGTTGATGGGGGAGTTTGGAAACTTAGGGAGGTTATTTTGAATTTTTTTGGAGGTTCAAAAAAGCACCTTTTTGCAAATACAATGGAGCCATGCTAGGACTATGCTAGCTAGCATGGCTTTGCTAGGCCCTAGTGTGGTTCTTGCTAAAAAATTTGGGTTTCAAGGGTTATTATGGCTAGTTTTGTGGTTTTGATGGTCCAAATTGATAGTGTAGTGGATTAGAAGTTAAGATTGATCAACTTAGGTGTCAATTTGATCCTTTTGAAGTCACAAATGTTGTCAAAGACTACCAATCATGTTAGGACTACGTTGGCCAATGTGGCCCCAACATAGCTCCATGAAAAAATGGATTTGTGGTGTCTTAGGGTTGAATCTTTTGTCTTATCAACTTCTTAGGGTGGCATAGGGGCATCATGATTGTGAATCTATCATTTGAAGACCAAAATAGGCTTTTAAAGATGAAGTTTAGCCCCATCCCCCTAGAACTACACTGGCCAGCATAGTTCATGGTGGCCTCAGCATGGCTAGATAAAACTTGGTATTTTTATGATCAAAACAAGATCAAATTATATCTGGCTTCAGTGTTTCAAGGTTCCTAATCAAGTTTCAAGTTACTTGAAGTGTTGTGGTGCCAGTAAAACTATTATGAAACCTTAACTACCCTAAAGCCACATTGGCTAGTATGGATCTAGCCTTCCCTAGTGTAGTTTCTTTTGAATTTTGAATTTTGATGAGTTTTGATGGTGAATTGACCAAGTTTTTGGGTTCCTAGGGTTATTGATTTTGATGGTTGTTTGAGCCTTGATATGGTTATCCCTTATGGACTACATTGGCCAGCATAGTGCTAGCATGGATGGAGGGGTGATATGATGAATTTTTGTCATTTTGACCTAGTTTCTAGGATTTGGTGATCTTTAATGGCTTTGGCATGGTTTTGGAATTAGGATGATGTACCTATGAGTCAATTTGACATGTTTATGATCTATTTTGAAGTTTTTCATGAGAAATACATTATGACTACATTAGTTAGTAGAGTTGGAGGCTTCCCTAGTGTAGCTCTAAGGTTGGAGGGTGTTTTGAATGATTTTTGTTTTATAGTTTAGTAGTTTAGGATCATTGAAGACTTCGAGAAGGTGTGAAAGTTGGTATATGTCAATTTGAAGGTTATTTTTGGAATTTGAATGTCAAACCTCAACCCACTATGTTGGGATTATGCTAGCCAACTGATGAGACGTGATTTGCACTAGGCCGCGATATCGCGTACGCGATATCGCATCCCGCCACCATTTCTATAAATAAGAGGCGGCACTCCCCTTATTTTTCAAATCCTGGCTAGTGTAGTGAAGCTCTGGCAGATTGATCACTCCAGAGTTAGAATTTTTCCCCATGTGCCCGCAGTAGGAGTCCTAGAGTGAACGGCTCTTTATTCGAGCAGCTTGTAACCTGAACCCAAGTTGTGTACGGCAATAAAGATGAACTTGTTTGGATAAACCTTGCAGCACGTGGTTTCATTTCCTGCTTTATTTTCTGATTTCCTAGTGTGTTCAAGTACGACTTGATTACGAGCGTCTATGGACGTGTACGGCTAGTCAAGGAATCGGCTGCTTGACGCAATGCATGAGTACGACTCAATTACGAGCATTGGATTCTTGGTAACCCAGTAGCGTATTCCAGGATTCTGCGCTTGGTAACTCCAGGGTCTAATGTGTACGGCTAGTTGAGGTATCGGCTGCTCATTGCTAGGCTACATCGTGTGATAAGTACGACTTAGTTAC
>MNCI01000449.1:208001-219836 GCA_015680685.1 Gnetum montanum | reverse complement strand
GTAGTTGAGTCTAGTGGTATGTGGTGAGGCATAGTCAAGACCTATTTTTCCAATGATATGTGTGACTTGATTGTTGAGGATGTTAGTAGTGAGGCTATTACCAAGACCTAGCCATGAGTGGCTCATTTGAGTTCATAAGGATAATCTAAATGAGGTTATTCTAAGACTTATTAGTATGCTCTTTTGGCAATGAGGATAACCAAGAGCTAGCCTTTGAAGATGCCTAGATAAAATATATATTCTTTGAATTTTTGGATTTTATTTGGATTTTTTAGAAAATTTATGGAATTTCAAGACCTTTAACATTTTGAACATTTAACTAGAATCCTTTATTTAGCTCATATCTTGAGACTTTTGGCCCAAAATTTTTATGCTATATGAAGAGGAAAAGAAAATAACATTTTTTATTTAAGGGTTTCTCATTCCTTCATTTTGATGTAGAGAGCCCATAGTAACCATGAAAATATAGGAAGAGAGACATGGGATGAAAAGTGGATCAATTTTATCCAAGATGGACCCTCTAAACTTGAAAAATAATTAAATTATATTTTGTAATTTTGTAAAATAGAAACTTTGTACACTTGTACATTTTATGAATAAATAATAAAATATGACATGTATGAAATTACCATTTGTGTCATTTAGATTGTGAAATTGCTAGGAAACAATTTTCATTGCAACGTGTGCTATATGTTTGTGAAATATTATTATTATTTATTATTTGTTAATATTTTAAATAATTATTATTTTTAATTTCATAAATTTCAAACATGAATATCTTTATTTCTAGGTGTCCAATTGAGGTAAAACAAGTATCATTGGAATCGTTATTTTTTATGCTATTTTATGATGTAACTAGTGAAATTTTTTGACATTTATATTTTTATGGTTTTGCAAATCTCTATTTTTCTTTAAATAAATTTTATTTAATTATGTATATAAATAATATAAAATTTTATTGTGCTATGTTGCTCTATTATATTTATGCTTCTAATTATAATTTTTATCTATTTTATGGCTTCCTTTTGAATTATTAAATCAAGGTTAAATCATTCTTAGAGTTTCATAACACCTCTATTAGTTATTTATAGGATGTTATAGATAATTAATAGGAATGCTACCCCACCTCTATCAAGTTTGTGAAAGAACAGATTCTTCATTTCTTAAATTACATGAAAAAAATGGAACCCCACTTGCATCTGACTCCCTATATAGATATCATGGTTGAACAATATGCTGCAATTAATATCATTTCTATCCCACTACTCACAAAACCATTTGTAGGTCCTATTTCTATCTTCCTCCTTCAAAATCATTTGTTATTTTGACTCCTCCTCTAACAATCCCATGTCCACCCTAGAATTGATGGAGAATATTATGGAAGATTAGAAACCTCAGTTGCAAATGCATTTAAAGGTTCAAAACACTTTGATTATAACTAACTAGAGTGGAAAGAAAACAATCAATGAACACACATTAATCCTCTATAGTTTACAATAATCCATCAATGAATTAATATCAAGTTGCATGCAAGACTTGTATGATTTGTATAATTTAGCATAGGGAAATCTTGTCGATCATCAAGCATAAACAAAAGGTGGTAATAGACTTGACTATTACATAACCAAAAAGGGATTTTTAGGCTAATTAAAAGAATTTCATGCACATGCAATGGAGAAAATAATGATGAAAGATTTTACAATTGAAGATTAGTGCAAACGAAAGGTGGAAGCAAACTCAACTATTAAAGAATTAATATATAATTTTTTCAGGCTGGTCCATATATGATAAAAATAATGAGAAAATATTTGAACAAAAAAACTTTACTTTCTAAGTAACAAACATTACCACAAGATCATCAAGTTAGCTATAAAATCTTATGTTCAAAAAGCATATTTAAATAATATTATTGGTCCCACTACTATCCAAGTAGTGTTGCCTAGGCAAGCAAGCAAGAAAGATATGTAAGATGTTGATGTTTAATCTAAAGAATATTCTAAAGCTTTATGTTTTATCGAGCTATTATTAGTCTTTTTGGTCCCATTAAGCACATGGAATCTCTTTGTATAATATTTGGTTTTCATAGTTTTTTTTTTTTTTTTGTTGAATTCAATTTTCTTAATCCTAAGTAGAAATTGTTATTACAAGCCAATATGAAAACTTATATTTAGTTAATTACATATTATAATCTTCCTAATGCTTACAACTATTATCATCATGAAGTACATTTGTTTAGTGATTGTCCTTGTTCTACTCAAGAAAATAGATGCTAAGAAAAAGAAAAAACATGTTGAAGTTAAAGATACAGAAAAATTAAGTCAATGTTAATGATAAGAATATTTAAATGACAACAAAGAATATAGAGCAAATAAAAGCTTTTTTGAATATTTTTACTTATCCTAAAAGAAATATCAACTAGTCCAAATAGATTGCTCATAAAGCAAATTTTTTCTTAACTGACAAGAATACTATTAACCCAAAGATTAAAACTAGTATTAATAATAAGATTAAGGCTACTAGTAAAGATTCTCAACAAAATATTAAAATGAGGTAAAATTCATTTCAAAGTTCTGTAATCACTTTCTTATGAATCTTTCTTTGATACAAACATTAAAATTAAACCATAGTTTTCTATCTCAAATCCTTTTGCTATTTTAAGTTCAAGTATGAATGTTGAAAGTGATGCTTTTTCTTTCTATATTATTTTTTATGCTATCTACTCAATGTCAAGTATGTGATGTATTTTAAATTTTTTTCTTATTATTAATATTTTTTACCCCCAATGTGTAAGAAGAGATTGCATGATGTTTAAAGTAGTAAAACATACCTTGTTGGTGGATCAAAGGTCATTTCCCTTTGGAACAAGGACCAAAGGATTATGGAGATCTTCATGAGTTTCATGCTATTACAATGATCACTAAATAACTACATGATTCTAGTTCCTTTGTGTACTCTGTCATAAGAATATATAGACTTGTGGGTGAGATTTGGCTTCAATGCTCAAGCCATTGACCTCCTCTTCAGAGCAGGTCTTAGGGCTAGATGTGTTAGAGTAAGAGCACATCTTAACTTATTTAGAGGAACAATATCTCTTATGTGGTTTCATGTGATAGTTTTGGTCATGTATATATGTGCATGCATGCACCACATTAGTTTTGTCACTCATGTGATTTCTTGAGGCATACTCGCTACACTCCTAACCTATGAACTAACATGTTATGTATCCTTATGGTGTGCATGTCAATGTTGTGAATGTTGAAGCATAGTCCATATTAGGTTCACCCTAGAACATTTGGCTAGTTTTGGACTCAAGAGTGATGCTGGACAATGCTTCTCCAATGTAGTGCCATTACACCTAGTATCATAGATGAGGCTTGTGGTTCAAGGATGGTGGTGGCTCATGATCATAACTATTATGCATGAATCATATGCTACTATTGCATATAAAAAGAAGAGCAAAGGAAGTCAAAATCTCAATAGTGCTTCTCATGGTTTCAATCCTCATAATGGACTAATTGAAGATGGTGATTGGAACAACAATGTGCACATCAAGGTGAACGATGATGTGAATATGTACGAGGATGTGCATAAGGACAAGCATGTGGAAATGACTAGTGAGAGGGATATTGATGAATCCCCTAAAAAGATTCAAGAACTATGGGATAATTTGTTACAAGTAGATAGCATCATCATGCATAGTCTACCCATGGCAAAAAATGCTTGTAGGATTCAAGAATTGGTTGATCCGATGGAAATTTCTTTCTTACCAAAATTGATCTCTAACATCAAACAAAAACTCATCCTAACTTAAAATTTTATTCTAAGAGATTGCTTGGAGTAACTTGAAGATGTTATTAATGATCTTTAGCTTGCCAACTAAGAGATTCGAGATGAACAATAGGAGCTACAAACATCGTTAAAAACCTAACATGTCTTGTTCGAGAGCTAACAAAATGAGATTGAGGCATTGAGAAAGCAATTGGAAGATGAGATTGGAGGCTTGAAATATCACTTGGCTGTCTAAGCAAGGGTACTAGCATCAAGACCAAGCTAGCCAGTTTCTAAGTTTTAGGAAAAGGAACCAAAAATTTATGAAGGTAATAGAGATGATACAATTATTGCTACTTTTCTCTTTAAGGTGGAAGAGTTTCTTGAAATTTACAAGTATGCCAAAGAAAATCAAGTTCACATTATTGCCCACTTTTTGGGTGGAATTGCAAAGATATTATACCTTGAAATTCTTCAAGAAGAAAAGGCTAAGATAGGCATGCCCATTAGATTCTAGCACTAATTTAAAGAAGTTTTGATTGAGAACTCCTATCTAGACACTTCACTTGACAAAGCCTAGATGAAGTTAAAAGAGATCCAACACATAGGAGAGATAGAGGAATATATTTGGGAGTATCAAAATATCATCATATAAATTCCAAATATGAATGATGACATTGTACAAATTATTTCTCAATGGTCTCAAACCTTGAGTTTAGCATGAACTCAAAACTCATAAAATCTATGGATATAGGAAGGTTATCTAAGTTGTTAGTAATTTGACATATTACAAGATAGGAAAGAAAGATAAGGGTGCAGTGGAATAGCCATCTAAGAGCAAGAAAGAGAGTAATAAATTTTGGAGAAGAGATGAGCTATTTAATTCTAGTAGCTTCAAAGGCTTACATACTACCCCCTACTCCAAGTAAATAATCCTCTTCCTTTGGGTGTGAGAAATATCAAGCTTCTCAAGAGTAGAATAAGTTGTGAAATAAATGGCCATGTTTTGGAGGAATCTTTTAATATCCTCTAAGGTGTCAAGGTGTAAAATGCTACATCTGTGATGGAGAGCATTATACTTAAGAATGTTCAATTTAAAAATGGTAGTAATGGACCAGATTAGAATTATAAGTTCAATGCAATTAAGCATCAACCTCATGCTCCATTGATGATTTCAACAAGGATGACCAAGAGCAAGAGATGAAACTTTTGGATTCCATGTAGCAGGTACATAAGGACCTAACCACCTTAGTGTAAGATGGAAAATCTAGCCTTTAAACAAGGTAGTAGATGCCAAGAGGATTGGAACATGGTTGACTTGGTGTTACTACTTCCTTTATGAATTGATTTTTTTTAGCAAAAAAAAAAGCATGCATGCATGAATGGGTGGAGAAAGAGAAAGAGTATGGTGAAGTGACTTCAAGCAAGGAGTACTTGTTCTTAATGGCAACTCCAAGCAGGCAATATATGTTCTTGACTATGTCTTCAAGTAGGAAGCACAAGATTGGGCCTGTCACTTTGAGTCGGAGGCACAAGATTGTGACTATGGCTTCAAGTAGGGAGCATAGAATTATGAATCCAAGTAAGAAGCATAAGTTTGAAGATGAAGGAATGAGTATCTTTGGAAGACTACACATTTGTATCGCTACAAAGTGTAGAAAAATGATTCACATTTTAAGGGATTCTTGTTCAAGTGGAAAGGTTGATATTGGTTGCATAAAAAATGGCAAGCATTTTCTTCCTTGACCTAGGTTACATGAGAATCTCTAAGTCTCAATTGGATGTTAATTTGAGTTTAATATTCATGATTTATAGTATATTACCCTAGAAGTTGAGCCTTCTTGTCTATAATTGTTAAATGAGTTTTGAGCTATTTAATACCCTTGATATCCAATGTCCTTTTCATTTTTGAAGGTGCATATGAATAAATACTTAAGCTTTAAGGACATTGCTTCTTTTAAGTGGGAGAGAATGTAGGAAAACATACCTTGTTGGTAGATCGAATACTATTTTTCTCTAGAATATGAGCTAAATAAGTGTGGAGATCCTCACATGTTCCATGCTATTATAATCATCGCCAAAGAACTACATGGTCCTTATTCCTTTGTATGCTATGTCACAAGGATATGTAGGCTTGAAAAGGAGCTTTAGCTTGGATTCTTGGGCCACTACTCTTCCCTTTGGAGTGAAGCTTAGTACTAGATGTGTTAGATCAAATAATGAGCTTATTAAAAAAGATTACTAAATCATCATTCCAAGAAAGCCACTAAAAGGAAGACTAAAAAAGATATAGGAAAAAACAATTGAAAATGATTTCAAAAAATTGCAAATAAACAAAGATATAGTTTTCCATAGAGGTATGTGATAAAAGAAAATTCATGTAGTCAAGCCCATTTTGTTAAGACAAGGTTACAATGATGAAGAAAAAAGTAATCCAATCAAATTATGGAACTTGTTTGCTTACCATAATTGATGAGTGGCAAGGTACCCCTACACTCAACCATACGAATACGAGCGTAACACGCGTGATCCGGTCAAACTCCACAGACTAAGTGCCTACACGCCTCATGGAACACTTAAGGTTAATCATTCGTTGTCTTCCCAGACTTACTTGTATTTGTCACAATGTATGGTTAAGTAAGTCCGAGGTATATGATTTTTATAGTTTTTATCTTTTATCTCTTATGCTATTGAGGTGAAGGGTTGAAGAGATTAACTAACTAACTCAAACTAACTAACTAAGCCTAAATTACCTAGCGTCAGCATCCGTTCCCACTTACCGTTCACACCTTGAACCGATGCAACCATGGCTACCAAATGCTAATCGTTGCTGGGATCACCACGTGTAACACATGTGCTCGAAGTGGTCGTACTGAGGCACTTAACTAGGAGAGAAGGGTTGAGAGAGACTTAATTCTTAATAAAGCATTAAATGGAAAAACATAAATAACATTAAATAAAATCCTAATTAGCCTATTCCATGCACTGTAAGGTTTATCTAGAAAGTTCGTCTTTATTGCCGTACACAAACTTGTGTTTAGGTACAATGTTTGCTCAAATAAAGATCCATTCACTTTAGGACTCCTACTGCGAGCACATGGAAAATATTCTATCTCTAGAGTGATCAATCTACCAGAGTTTCCCTACGGTCTAAGCCTAGGATCGAAAACAAGGGAGAGCCGCCTCTTATTTATAGATTTTTTGGCGCACCGCGTACGCGATATCACGGAGGACAACGCGATATCGCAACGAACACGATATCGTGTCCCATCAATAATGTAACAATAGTGTACAAGGATTTCAATAAGTGTGTATCAATAAAACCAATACATTGTAAAAATTATTTAGCAATGGTCTTGATTTCTTTTTCCAATAGAAAATATTCAAGGATAAGAGTCAACATTAATAATTTTTGAATTTCATATTTTGTAAAATAAAATGATTTTCTTAGCTAAATTATAGAAATATATTATAAATATATAGCTCACTAGCATAGGTGCCTCGAAGAAAAAGAAATACAAGAATAAAATCTTTGTAAAATTAAAATCAAGAAGCATCAATTCATTAAAGATAGTCAATAAATGAATGTTAATGCCTATGAAGTGTTATTATTTAATGACAATTTATTGCTTTAGATTGGAATGCATTCGAAGGTAAGCTAGATGTTATTTCTTTGGGACAAGGGGAACATGTGGTACAAGTTGTGTTGAAACCCCAAATAATTTAAATATGGGCACACCCCAAGATATATAATCAACATTAAACATCAAAGGAATTATGAAGGGATCTAATGATGAATTAAAAAACAATGAGGTATTAGTCTAGAAGTAAGACTTTGAATATAGTTACTCCAAGTTATGGGTTTGATTTTGGTGGGTAATACTAAATTATAAATTTTTAATTTAACTATATGTCTTAGAGGTAAATATTGTTAAAAAATGTTTCAAGTTTCAACACCCTCTCCTCCAAGGATGCCTCAAGTATGTCTTGAGATGGCAACCTATTACTTGCAAATCTTATAAGATAAATGTTATTAAGTTAAATAATAATCTTTTATAATTGAAATGCAAAGCTTTTCAAGAAGATGAGGACATTTGCACCTAAAGAAATAAAGGCTAAGGACATTTTTAAAAAACCAACAAATTAAAATGACTCATTTGTTTAAGCAATAGAAAAGTTGAGTAGGGCATTTTAAATGACAACTCAATATTTTTTATTTTAATAGTAAAGGATCTATTGTAGGGACGTCAATCCTACCCAAGGATCCTCACTCAAAGCTGCACTACTCATCTCACTAAGCAAGGTCATGGGAGGGTTGGTAGATGACCAAAAGCCTAACTTTTTCAAGTGGTTGTGCCCAAGCTCAAACTTAGGTCTTTGACTTGAGAAATGAGTACCTTACCATCACTCCAAATAATAATCTCTAGACATCAATCTTACTTACCATGCAAATTGCATGTACCAAGCTTATGATATTAATTGAATATTTAAAGATCATATAGGAATTTTATTAGATATGTCAACATGTTTTGTATGAATAGGAATTACATCATGGGTTCTTTAGGAAGGTGTGACGGAGATGCAATAGGAAGGTATTAAGGAGTTGTGATTTTCTCATGTAGATGCCAATCTTTACAAATTTGCCAAGAATCCCAAGCAAGCGAGAAGTAACTCAACGGACGCTATTATCATTAGCAAGGTTTTGGCAAGACTCGGCAAGTGGGGACCAGGTCGTGGGCACATCACTACCGCCTACCGCCCTTGGAATTAATGACGGTAACGTTCACCTAAAGCACAGCATGGGGAATATCCTAAGATAATTAAGATTCAACACCAAAACACTAAAGCCAAAACCCATTTCATGCAAATGGATGGCAAAGCAAATCATGAAAATAACATAGCTGAGCATTGAATGGTGCACATTCATTCATTGAATTCCAACACAGAAAAGCAAACCAGACCAAACCAAGGGGCAATATTTGGCTAGGGCTAAGGCCAAGGATAAGAAATTAAAGGAAGCAAGCAGCACCATATATGGTCTAGAGCAAGGACGGCCACAGCAAGCCCAGGAGTCTAATCCAGTCCCAGGAAGAAGAGGATGAGGATGACGATGGAGCAGTGCATTGTGAGGCACTCATTTGCTCCTAATCCTATCCACCTCGGCTACTCTGGTGACTATATCAAACCATTGCTGCTGCTGCTCCTGAATAGAAGCAGCAGAATCTCTTCTTTGAGTTCAGTTCAGTTCTGGGTCCGTCAAGGAATTTGGATTAGCTGTAGCTAAGTTCAGCGTAGAGTAGTGCAGCAGCGTCAGCAATGGCGTCAACTGTGATGAGCTCACCTGCAGGTGTTGCAGCAATGACTGCAGTGGCTCCGGCCAAAACTTCCATGGTGGGTGTCAGGCCTCTTGAGTTTGGAGTTTCTGTAAATACCAGCAATGGCCGCCGTAGCAGCAGCAGCAGTACCGGTACCAACAAAGTGAAGGCCATGCTTGTGTGGCCGATCAAGAACTTGCCGAAGTTTGAGACTCTATCATACCTGCCTACACTCAACCAGGAGCAGCTCATCAAGCAGATCAACTACCTCCTCCAGAACAAGTGGGTCCCCTGCCTTGAATTCGACGAGGTGATGATGATCAATCAATTACTTGAATCACTTCACTTAGTTACATCGATTTCAATTCATTTGTGTTTTACTGTGAGTCTTCCATTTTAGCTGGTAACATTGATTTATATAATTCTGGTTACCGTTGGTATTATTTAGTTATCTGGTTCTGGTTTCAACAACCTCTCAATCTAGTGTAATGATCTTTCTTTAAGCTTAGTTTTGATTCTTAATGTGTCATTTTTTGTGGTTTGTACATTGTTGCCTGGCCTAAAAAAGACTCATGTAGACTCATGTAGAGCTGACACCATATAGTGGTTTTGAATTCGATTCATCTTTTGTACCTTGTTCTGGTTTTGCTTATCTTGCTTAGACATCTAAGATTTGGGTATAAATACTTATTTAGCTCTTAACAGAAGGAAATAGCCTAAAAGAACTTAGGTAACAAACACGGTATAGTTAGGATAAAGGTAAGATAAGCATGATCATGTTATTATCTTTGCGTCTAATTTGAGTTCCAATAAGCATCTTCAATTGGGTTGTTGCTGCTGTCAAACATACATGTGATTACTGAAGTGGAGTGGGTTTTAGAGTTTCAGCATGTGATTACTTGTATTGAAGGCTAATGAAGTGAAAGGGTAGTTTAAGGGTAAATGGTTTAATTAGTAGTAACAGATTTAGAAGCATTTAACTTGGGATTTGATCCGGGCTTGGATACCAGAATTCTTGCTGCTAAGCTAACACTTTATTAAAATAAGTTCAAACTCACTCATTTAAAATCTAAAACTTCATTAAAATAAGTTCAAACTCACTAATTTATAATTATGATTTGTGATTACGAATGAATGAGTGCAGATTGCAACAATCAGGAGGCTTTACCACGCATCCCCAGGATACTACGATGGAAGGTACTGGACAATGTGGAAGCTGCCCATGTTTGGATGCACAGATCCTTCTCTGGTGATAAGGGAGATGGGAGAGTGCAGGAAGGAATACCCCAAAGCTTATATCCGATGCATTGGTTTTGACAACGTTCGTCAAGTTCAGTGTATCAGTTTCATTGTCTCCAAGCCTGCCGGTGCTCCTTAAATATAAGCCTTATTACCTTCTTAATTAATCCCTCCCTTTCTCCATCTTTAGCCCTTCTCCTTCTTATTATCCTCACAGTATTATTAGTTAAGTTAATAATTAGATTGTTTCCCCCAACCAACCAACTCTCTCTCTCTTTTTCTGGCAAAATAATCCCACTGCTTCTGCTACTCCTTTCTTTTGATGTTTCTTCAGTGTTAGAATATGCGTCAGAATATGCGTCTTACTTGTGTTGGCAGGAGCATGGGTGGCCATGTTCTTGTCCCCGGCCTCGTGTGAATTTTATTTTTGCTTCCAACAGCTTCGACCGGAATGAAATGAAATCAAATGAAGTGCTTTGTCTTTTCCATATATATATTTTTTTTATTGGATCATCAAATCAGGTCAGATATGTTAAAATAATGATGGCATGGGATGATTTCTTAACAGGGGATTAATACGAGCCGAATTGAGTTGGAAGACTAACCCGAACCATTTGTGGCGAGAAAATTAGGAAAAAGCACAATTAACTGTGGATTCAAACTTTTTTGAAATAAAAAATAAAAGGGGATAATAAAAATTAAATTAAAAAATGATCATCATTTCAGGATTCTTAATGTTCATTTCACAGGTGAGTCTTGAGAGGGTAACTAAGCGAAACCCTATAAACATTGTCTCGAGGTTCCAACCCATGTTTTCGAACTTTGAGAAACAAGCACCTTATCATCCTTCTCAATGATGGTCCCTAACAAAGATTAACTTAGAAAAATAAATAATAACAAAACAAAGTAATAGAAAATATGTGCTAAGTGTTTTTGCTTCCTTTCAAAGTGATCCAAGGAGCTTTTTTGGGGTGTTGGAGCTTGAAAAACCTAAAACATAGGTAATCCCAAGATCTATAGAAATTTCCCCAACACGCAACCTTATCTAATCATTTCCCCATTACTTTATCTATGCAGATCCATAATGACCACCAACAACGGAATTATCATCTCTTTAGGCTACATAGTCAATGTTTCTCTTCTTCTCCCGCCCAACAACTTCTTTCTAGCCTTTGGAACGTTGAACCTAGACCCTTAGGTCCAAAGAGTTGGATCCACTGGTGGCTTCGGACTACTACTAGAGTTAGGAATCTCGCCTGTCATTATGGTAAGGAAGTTGCCTCTCGTGCTCGGCAAGAGTACTCCAACATATGCTCTACCATTGAGCACCTTACGACCAAACTAACTGATGATCCCTTCAATAGTCACCTACAGAGGGAGCTTGCCAGAGCCCGTATAGCCTTTCAACATTGGGAAGTATATAAGGCACAAGGTGCCTTGATTAAAAGCTAACTCACTTGGCTAAACATTCAAGATGAGCACCGTAAGGAATTCTTTTTAAGTACCTTAATCG
>MNCI01000449.1:187428-203397 GCA_015680685.1 Gnetum montanum | reverse complement strand
GAGAGTGTCAGCCTTGAGGAGACAAATCCAAGAATGGAAACAAGTGCAACATGAACCCTTGGACATGGCCTTAGAAAGATATTATGCACTATTAAACAACTGCCCAGGCCATGGGTTCTTCGAGGAAAGGCTAATGTACCATATCATAGATGGGCTCTGTAATGAAACAAGGGAGATCCTAGGGATGTACGCCCAACATCAACTATATGAGCTACGAACCCATCAATTCCAAGAGCTTATTAAGTAGGTAGCAAAAGAAGAAGGAGAAATAGCCAAATGGAAGAATGTTGAAAGTTCTCAACAGGACCAAAATCTCAACTTAACCAGGGTCCATGATCATGAAGAGGAGAAATCAACTCACTTCAAGGAGGTGGAATCATCTTTGCCAATCCCACAATCACTAGATGAAATTGAGGCAAAGATCAATAAGATGACGGACTAGGTACATGAGAGATGTGGAGAATATGCCAACATTATTAAAGGAAGAACTATCCAAATCGAGAAATAGGACAGGACACCACGCGACAATCAAAACAAAGGGTAGAAGATAATAAGAATAAGAACTCAACTGCCCAATTTCACATATCAATGTAACGTCTGTCTGTATGATCACATTCCTATCAATGTAACATCTATCTGTACTAGAGTTTCAATTCATAAGATATTGCTCTTGCAAGGTTGTGGCCTCTTGAAATGACAAAAAATTCCTATGTGTTTAAAGCCAAAAACGAAAAGTTTATGAAGGAAACATCGATATATATATACATTTTATTACTGAAAATTTATGTGTCCAAGTCATGGATTTGATTCTCATAGGTAATGCTGAGTTATGAAGTTCAAACTGAACATTATATCTTGGGGTGTACTTATATTATAATTATTTTAGGGTTCCAACAATCCCTACTAGATATTGTAAATTGTAGCTATGATATCACAGGGGACACAATATCCTTGCTCATAAAAATAACATTTTCCATGATAATTTTGGGTTGAAATCACTATTATTTGGAAAGTTTTTAGGGTCAAAGTCTCCTAGAAACTGCTAGACTAATAAATGGATCCCACAAATGCATAAAAATTTTGAAAATCATGAAAAATTAAGCATTAAGATCCAAAAATAGCTAAGAAAAATAGGGGAATTAACCAAAATTCAAGAAAATCATTAAATATCATCATAAAATGAGAAGAAACCCACAAAAATGTATGAATGTAGAGAAGTTTCCCATGATGTTTTAAAGATGTGAGATCAATTTATGGCCATGGTAGACAAAATTTATGTAAATGAATCCTCTCCGATGTAAGCTTCTAATTACATTGCCCTTGCATAGCCATATTTATAGGTGTTTGTAGGCACCTTAGAAGTTAAATATTGATCATGCACATGCCCCAATCCAACACATAACTATCTTGACTAGAAACATGCACTATGCTACACATAATCATAGAATTCATAATTACACAACATTAGTGAGATGAGATTAATTGAGTAGGAATAGAAGAATTAGGATGTAAGATATATTACCATGATCATAGCAAGTCTAATGTGTGAAGCATGGTTAAAATAACCATCATACCTATTCATTGGGATTATAAACCTAGTCTAATCACTACTAATGACATCACATTGCATCATCATGCACCCATTACCATAAGACCATTTGGCCATCATATGAGAACATGACCACTTAAACAAGAAAATAGGAAAATGAATTGTTAGGAATTTTGAAAACAATTGATTAATTGGCATTGTGGAGGTTATGGACCTTGGCCATTACTTAGAGGAGCCTTCAAGCATGGCTCTAGAAAGGCATGTGACCCATAATTAATTAATGGTAATACTTTTGCCTTTCCAGGCACATAATTAATGCTAATCCCATGATGAAAGTATCTTCACACATGGATCACATGCCTTTCTAGTCACATGATGGAACTATTTTGAGCGATCATAAGATTCTTGGGAATAGCCTATGTTTATACATGGCTCACATGCCTTTCTAGTGGTATCCTAAGAATGAGTTCATGTGAATAAATTAATTATTTGGTTGTGCTTACCAAGGGCCTACCATCAAACATTGATCACATGCCTTTGCAATGATATAACAAGAAAATAATTATCTTTAAACATTGTTTTTTAAATATAATTCAAACATGAGCAGTGATGCATCAATGTGGAGCTAGTGGATCTAGGATGAAGATCCAAGGAATCAAAAAAAATCTCCTTAATGTCACATCCTTTTTCATACCGTGTTAGTTCTTTCTTCTTTATTCAAGGCATACTGGTAATGGATTAATTAAAGTTTTTAATATGATAAAAATCATATTATTCCCATGTCAAGGATCTCTTATTAATGGAAATGAAGGGATTAAGAATGTGTCCTCACACCAATGTTGATGAGACGCGACATGCACTAGGCCGCGATATCGCGTACGCGATATCGCGTACGCGATATGGCGTCCCGCCGCCATTTCTATAAATAAGAGGTGGCACTCCCCTTATTTCCAAATCCTGGCTAGTGTAGCGAAGCTCTGGCAGATTGATCACTCCAGAGTTAGAATTTTTCCCCATGTGCCCGCAGTAGGAGTCCTAGAGTGAACGGCTCTTTATTCGAGCAGCTTGTAACCTGAACCCAAGTTGTGTACGGCAATAAAGACGAACTTGTTTGGATAAACCTTGCAGCACGTGGTTTCATTTATTGCTTTCTTTCCTGCTTTCCTAGTGCGTTCAAGTACGACTTGATTACGAGCGTCTACGGACGTGTACGGCTAGTCAAGGAATCGGCTGCTTGACGCAATGCATGAGTACGACTCAATTACGAGCATTGGATGCTTGGTAACCCAGTAGCGTATTCCAGGATTCTGCGCTTGGTAACTCCCGGGTCTAATGTGTACGGCTAGTTGAGGAATCGGCTGCTCATTGCTAGGCTAGATCGTGTGATAAGTACGACTTAGTTACGAGCACCCACGGGTGTGTACGGCTGGCTAAGGAATCGGCTGCTTATCACACGTAGGCTAAATAGGTGCCTCAGTACGACCACTTCGAGCACTTGCGTTACGTGTGGCGATCCCAGTAACGATTAGCGTTTGGTAAGCTGCAGTTGCATAGTTCAGGGTGTGTCCGGCAAGTGGGAACGGATGCTGACGCTAGTTAATTTAGACTTAGATCTTAGTTAGAGTTAGTTTAGTTTTCTCAACCCTTTCTCCTGGTAGCATAGAAGATAAGCCGAAAATACCAAAAAAATCACATACCTCAGACTTGCTTAACCATACACCGTGACACATACAAGCAAGCCTGGGAAGACAACGAACGATTAACCCCAAGTGTTTCTTGTGGTGTTAAGGCATTTAGTCTGCGGAGTTCGACCGGATCGCGCGTGTACGCTCGTTTCGTATGGTTGAGTGTAGGGGTACCTCGCCACTCATCAAATGTGAAATCATTCCTTTCATCACTTGGTATCATAGAATAGAATTCCAACCCATGCATTTGATATTTTCATAGAAAATTTTGTAAAAACATAAAATAAAAAACCTAAGAAAATAAGATATTATAAAGAAATGATAAATATACTAAGAACTATGAAGATAAAAGAAATGGAAATTTAGAAAAATGAGAAATTTCTAAAAATTAAAAAAAAATAGTAAAAATTCTTCATGAAGAATGAATATGTTGATTGTGCAATACAAATAGCATTGAAGATGAATACTACATTTTCCTACAATGTTTTTCATTAGAGCACATTAGATAGAGATGGAATATTATAATTGTAAATTTGGTTGATTTGTTTCAAATGTTACCAAGAATACTTGGTAATTTTCTTAATGATGTTTTCAAAACTCATAACATGTGTATTTCTACTATCCAATAGATCCAAAGGGTTTACAAACATAATAAAATTTCAATTTCAATTTCATTTTTAGTAAAAATAAGAAAAATGATAACAATTGTAAAATGAAAAAGTAAAAATGCACACATAACTCTTAAATCCAACGCAAGTATTTCCCCTACAAATAAGCCCTAAGAAGAATATACAGAAGATGGATTAGGTAATAGCAATGTTGGTAGATGATGAGGTGGATGTAGCTTCTAGGGCTTCTTAAATGGTTTGATCTATTAAATTTTAACTAAAATTAACTTTTGTAGGCTTGTTGGATGATAGATTTGCATGACACCTGATTGATAAACATCATGGATAATGTATGTCTTTTAAGTATAGCTCTAGACATCTAATTCTTGTGCTATGTCTTTACTTATGAACTCTGTGGATCTCATTATGCATTAGGACTTTCATTTGATTCTCATCTAGCATGCTTAAGTTCATTACCCTTTTTCTTTGTGCTAATGTAAGGTTTAAGTTAAGATCATAGGTGGTTGTTAGTGTACAAAGTTCAACTTGGATTGGTGGTTTGGATAGTTTTTTGTACATCAACCCATAGGAAGAATAACCTATAGAAAATTTTCATGCTAAGTGATACATCCATAGAACATCCATTAATTTTTTTCTCTAGTCCCTTCTATATCTACCAATGGTATGTATTAGAATTCTAGTAATTTCTCTATTGGTGTTCTAAACTTGTTCATTGATTAAGGGATAGTAAGATATAATAAGTTTAAGTTCCATCCCTGAGCATTGCATTAGTGTCTTGAATGTAGTGCTAGAAAAATATGTCCCATTTTCTTCAATAAGTGTGCATGACATCTAAAACCTATTCATCACTTGCTATTCAAATAACTTAACTATGGTTGTTGTAGTACAAATAATGACTACAACTACCTCTGCTTACTTCTTAAAGTAATCAACAACAATAATAATGTAAGTCTTTCCATTTAATATGGGTATGATGAGACCCATAAATTTCATTCCTCACAAATCAAATGGATACAATGGTTGCATCCATTGCTACAGTCTCTTAAAACATGTTATGATCCCCACTATTTCATCGATAGTATTTGTAGGATATGGTAAATTGGTGTACATTCTTAAAGAGTGTGGGGTAGTATTATAGTATAATCATAAAGCATGTGTACAATCATTAGTTTCTCATTAATAATAGATGAAAAGATGGACGTTGCTAATAAAGTGATATAATGGTTCATGAACATATCGAACAACCTTACAATTTGTGAATCATTGTGACTTCTTATGAGGGACATAAGTCATGGATTCAACTTTTTCCATATCATTATCATCATCACACACACCACATTGTACCAAATGAAGAATAACTAAGGAAAGAGAAAGAATTGTGTGAAGAAAAATTTCCAAGAAGAAAAAGAAAAAGAAAAAGAAATGATGCAAACTAAAGTTCCATGATTAACACTTGTAAATGATGTTATGAAGAAGAAAGAAACTATGAGTAAACTTTGACTTACAAATTCCAGCAATAAGATGCCAAAGCTTACAAATACCAACTAGAGGCTAAAAATACCATTTAGAAGAATGAAGATGAAATCATAAAGCAAACACATAACATCATAAGTACACACAACATTAGTATGATGCTTACCAAATTAATATGTAAATATGGAGTTATAATGAAGTAAAGAGAATGACTACAAAGAGGAATAGGCATTGATTGAGATATTAGTCTAGAACAGGCCAAGTTGTGAATTGCCAAAGGAGTCTAAGAAAGGCTTAGCCCACATAAAATTGACTAACTAGAAAAATTTCCAAAAGACATAGAAACACACATAGGCAAGCATCATAAGGATGTAGCCAAAGGAAAAGAAGTGAAGAAGAATCTAGTTTCCTAAATAAGAAGAGAAGATCTAAGGTGAACCATTGGTAATCTAGTCCAGTTTCCTAAAGATGAAGAGAATACCATCTGAAAGATTATGATAGTAAGTAAAGAAAAGAAAGAAAATGGCCTACAAAGAAATATTTCGTAAAGTTCAGTGAAGTTAAGTCACTAATTACTTAATGAAGTACAAGAGCAGTTTGTGAAGTTAGGTTCAGGAGGAACTTTAAAAAGTACAATAAACCAAGTCAAAGTACAAGAGTTTGTAATACAATATAAGTTATGAACAACAACCAAAAGAAGATATTTGTAGTGCATTATATGTTACAAATGACATTAGTACTAAAAGGATAAAGAAGAAACATTACAAATAAATGTTATGGATTATGAATGATCTTACTATCAGTTAAGAAAAGTGCATCTTCCTATAAAAGATCATGGGGAACATATATGATGAAATGTGAACATATAAAAATCTAATAGCAAGAAATCTTCAACCATAAGGACCTATATGACTATTCTTCTTCTTGTGTAGTGGTCACCATAAGGCCCTTGATATGCATCTTAGAAAAGTTTTATTTGGTTTTCCTCTAGTACACACCATCAAACTAGGTCATTTGCATACATTTTATAGAATTTTCCCTCTATCTCTATGTAATGCTTGGTCTAGTAAAGAAATTATTGTATCCTACACTTATCCCTGTTAGTGGGAATCTTCTACTCCTTCAGATAGGTGAGGTAGGGAGTGAACTAAGAAGTGGTTACTAATGAGAAGATGATAATAGCCTTGGCAAACAAACGCTCATTGAGAAATGGATATGATAAAGACTCTTCATTAGTCTAGTTATCCTACCTTAACTGAGATAAATGATAGGCAACTATGTTAGCAATTCCCTTCTTTTCAATCATTGTGATGTTAAATTCTTAAAATATTATCAACCATAAAATGAGTTAGGGAATTACCATTTGTTTCTTAACAAGAAACTTGATCTTGTTGTGGTCTATGTACATAAACATAGGATATCCAAGCATATAGTACCTTAATTTCTATAATGCATACACCTTCACTATGAGCTATTTCTTTGTAATGGTATAGTTTAACTATGCATTTGTGATGCTTAAACTTATGCAATGAATGTAGTATGGATCTTTTTAATCATCCTTCTATGTTAGCATGTCTACTAATGTGTAATTTGATATATCTATCATGATGTGAAAAGGCCTAGACTAGTCTTGTTCTCATCAAATGGAAGTAGCCACAAGCCTTTACTCTAGTAGTTAGAAAGCCTTCTTGCACTTTTTTTCTCTAAACAAATGGTGCATCTTTCTTGGTTAGCTTTACTAATGATCTATAAATTTTAGAAAATTTTTCAATGAAGCACCTATAGAAGCTTATGTACCTAAGAAAGGACCTCACATGCTTCATTATTTGAAGTTTTTGTGTTATTTCTTAGGTCACCTTGATCTTTTATATATTTATCTCAATGTCTTTCTATAAAACTCAATGCCCAAGCACAATATCCTATGGAACCATGAGATGTTTGTTTTATCAATTGAGCTTCATGTTAGTTTCATCACATCTTTTCAATACCTACTCTAGGTGGTCCATCACTTATTCAAAGTTTGAGTCATATGTGGAGAAGTTGTTTATAAAGACTTCAACACATTTTCCAATCTGCTTTTGGAAGATGTTGATAATTTAGTATGAGTCAAAACATCTTACAAAGAAAAAATATGTAAGATATGAAAGATAGAATAAGCATTGGAATGTCATAGGAGCATTGCATAGGCCAAGAGACATCTTCTTATATGCAAAAGTTCCCTAAGAACTTATGATTGTGATTTTAGACTAATCATTAGGAGCCATTTCAATTTCATTATAGCCACTATAACCATCGAAAAAGTCATAGTACTTATGCCTTGTGATCGTGTCTAATACTTTGTCAGAAAATGGTAATGCAAAATAATCTTTGAACATCATCATGTTTAATGGTCAAAAATTAATGCAAATTTTTCATTTTCCTTATTTCTTAATTACAATGACAAGTGTGCTAATCCACTTGCTATCCATAACAAGGTAGATGAATCTTTCCTTGAGTAGTTTTTCAAAAATCTCCTTCAATTTAGGATTTAACCTACATTGTAGTTGGTGTCATGGCTTCATTTTTGGATCCATGTATATGCGTTGTTTACATATGTGCAAGTTAATGCCAATGATTTTATCATAACAATAGGCAAAGGTTGTTGGCCACTTAATGACCACTTCAAGTAACTTTTGTTTTTTCTCCTATGTTAATTGACCATTGATTATCATTAGGTTCTCTTTTTGAAGGAACACATAGTCCAATGGTTCCGATAATGTTTTAAACTTTATGGGTTTTGACAATGGTTATACAAAAAATTTCCAACTTTTCCCAATTGATGTTTTCTCCTTACACATGCCTTACTTAGAAAAGTTGGTGTCTTATCATCTCCATCTCATCCATCTCATTCACATAAGAGTTGGTGAGCTTTCTAGTGGTTTCATGCATGTTTCAAATTTGTAGCTTTCTTTTCTTATTATATATTGGATACTTTCTTGTTTAATAATTGTTGTGTACAAGCACTTCTACATGCACACCTCTTCTACATAATTATTACATGTTAGAATCTCTATTTGTTTGATGTTTCACTCCTTTTATATGTAAATGCATACAATGTCATTATATGTGATGTATGAAATGTGTTGCACCTCCATGATGTTGTGCTCATTTTCCTTGGCAATTTTCAAGGAAATATTTGTAATGCTTAGCTTAGCATTAATGATGCTAAGTCATGCTCTTCTCATAATGATGGAAAATTTATCCTTGCTGAGACCAATGTGGATCATTAGGAAATTAGCTAGATATGGCCATCTACTAATGGTTGTCACCACATCATCAACTTATCCCAAGGGAACAGTGATGGATTGGTTTGCATGCTTCATCCTAATATTATTTTTCTTCATACCTTTTTCATGCAATTGCACCCAATGTCATTGTATGTAATACATGAAACAAGTTGCTTCTAAAAAATGGTATGCTCATTTTTCTTGGCAATTTTCAAGGGAAGATCTATGATGCCTAGCTTAGCATCAATTGTACTAAGTAATTTTCTTCCCAAAATGCTAGGAAATTCATCCTTGTTGTCACCCATGTATATCACTATGAAATCAACTAGATATGACCACTCACTGATGGTGGTCACCACATCATCAACATGCCTAATGAGAATAGTGATGGAGTGGTCTACAAGCTCTAACTTGATATTACTTTTCTTCATTGACTACAAGCTTCAAGCCTTGTATATTTCTTGGAAAATGGGATTCACACCTAAACCTAAGTCTAACAAAGCTTTGCATGGACAATTTCCTATGATTTGCAAAAGGATAAGAGGACTTCATATGTATGTTCCCTTGTTTAGAAGAGCACCTGCTTTAAACCAATTTATAATAGCATGTGTGAGAATGATTGTTCTCATATTTTTTTTCTTAGATACCAATGATATTTGGCTCTAGCGTAGGATTAAAGCACATTAATGTGAGGAAGAAATTTGCACCTTGTAGGTTGTGCGATGGTTTTGGTGGGATAGCAAGACTATTAGCTCCCTCAGTAGGTGTGGGAACCACCTTGAAAAAAAAGGGTTATTCCTAGGCTTATGATTAGAGCTACTAACACTATCATTCCATTGGATGTTGATAGTTCAAATAGAATTTTTCTAGTCTAGTTGCATTGGCAATTCTCCTTGCATTAGTGGAGGTGAAACAAGTGGGAGAGAAGTGTGTGAGTGTTGGAAAGAATAAAAGGATTGATGTGAGGCATATGATGGTGATTCAACATGAGGTGTTGTGAGTCAGTGGTACTCAAGAGGATAGAAATAATAAATAGGAGCATGGGTTGTTGGACCATTACGTAAAACAAGTTGCTAAATGTAGTACTCATATGGGGCTAGCTAGTGGTAAGGGTATTTTTGCCTTAGTGGTGGCATCCCCAATGATTATAGGTTTTTTCATTACAATTGATAATGCTTCTAAGGCTGAGGAGGAGCCCCACCAAAATTATATTATTACTAGTATAATTTCAAGTAATTATGTTATTGATAAGACAATGTTTTAAGCATATGCTTTTTCATAAATTTTGAATTCAAAGAATACGTCCTAGATTCCTACATATGTAACATAATAGGGAAACAATCGTTTGAATTTTTACATTAGTAAATGTCACATCCATCATCCTCCTCTAAATTTGAATTTACAAACTCTTATACTACTACAACTTTTTCCTTTTGCCAATATGTGTCCTTTCCTACTTCATTGTGTTTCTTCTTTTCCTTGTCCTAGTTCCTTATTCTTAACTACTTGGTTTGTTTCTTCATGATCTTTAAAGTGAATGCAAATTTTTCATCATCAAGTTCCACATTTTATTAACATTTACCATGATATTTGTGATATACTTCTACATGGGCAAGGTTTTTCTCAAAATCACTTCATCAAGAAGAGTCTTTTCCTTCTATAAGTCACAAACATGTAGACTCCTCTTCCAAAGGGATGGGTCCTTGTTGTATTATTTTGCATACTTTCTTTTATGTAGTTATCCTTCTTGCTTAGCCATATGGTTAATGAGCGTTTGGATCTAACGGATCCTTTGCTCTAATAACCTTCCTTGGGCATAGATCCCAAGGGTTTCTCTTATTTTATTTTGAAGCCCATCTATGATATGGAAAAGTTGCTTCTTTTGAGAAAACTCATCGTTTAAGCAAAGATGGAATAGAGAGAATCACTTGCCCATGGTTGTATCCAGAGATTCATGGTTCCCTTATTTCCATCATTGAATTTTTTTCCTTAAGTTTGACTTTTTGAAATAGATTTGGTACTTTTCATTTGAGAGCTCAAGCATTGTAGACTATCAATGGATTGAGTCAAGTTCCAATGATTAGTACCTATATTCAACTTCTTTGATTAACATTCTTGGGAATCACTTTAGTTTCATTCATTTACTCTCAATATTTTGTATGGCACGACATCATGGAAGGCTTGCAAATAATGTTATGGATTTGAGTTGTAGCCTCTCTTGAACTTTGGGATATTGTTCAAATCCAACTACTAAATGTGGCTCTTTTTTTATGCCTTCAAAGAATCCTCGTAGCCTTAAGAATTTGAATCATACTTCTTGTGGCTAATAATGGCTCATTATCATTAGGCATATCATAGTCATAATCACAATATATGTTTGCCCAATCATGGTGGTTTCTTTTATGTTCTCTTTTGTACCTCCTTTTCTACCTTCTATCTCTATCCTTCTCTATCTTTTCTAGAATGCCTATCAGGATTTCTTCTATTATGATCATCTAGATTTTTGCTATGATGATCACCAATCTTTCTATCTTGATTTCTAGGTGGAGATTTATCTCCTTGCCTATGTTCATCCTCATTAGAATTAGACAATGGAGAGGACGATGAAAAGGATAATCTAGGAGAACCATCATGGTGACTTTGTATTTTTTATGGTCTTCTTATTCTTCTCTTCTAGGCATGCTAAAGGTCCTAGATCTAGAGGACTTTTTGGTTCCTAGATCTATTCCATCTCCTTTGGGATTATTTTCTAGAGTTGAACATAATCTTTGATGAGCCAAATCTTTAATGTTGAAGATGGAAGGATGAGAGGCAGACTGATGATGAGCGGCGAGGTACCCCTACGCTCAACCATATGAATACAAGCATTTCACACATGATCCGGTCAAATTCCAAAAACTAAGTGCTTGTGTGCCCTTGTGGAACAAGGACGGGTTGGTTGATCGTTGTCTTCCCAAGCTTACCTGTATGTCACGATTGTATGGGTAAGTAAGCTTAAGGCATATGATTTTTATAGCTTTTATGTTTTTATGTCCTACGCTAGTAGGGAAGGAGAGAGGTAACTAAGTGACTAATTTAACTTAACTACTCGTTAACTAAGTTCTAACTAATCCTAACACTAGCATTCGTTCCCACTTGTCGTACACATCTTGAACCAGTGCAACACTCCTGAGATTACCAAACGCTAATCATTACTAGGTTACCAAGCATTACACGCATGCTCGAAGTGGTCGTGCTTGTGTAATTTAGCGATTTGCTTACTTGATCAAAATGAATTGTTGTGCTAATAACATAAATGTAAAGTGCATAAAATAAAATAAAATAAAATAAATGCATAAGAAAACAAATCTCAAGTGCTGCAAGGATGAATCAAAGACCTCATCTTTATTGTTGTACACAAGGTGTGCTCAAGTACACAATGCTCAAATAAAGATCAGTCCACACTTAGAACTCCTGCTGCTGGCACTTGAAAAATACTCTAACTTTCAAATAGACTACAAGAGTTTCGCTACTTGACTGCTAAAAGGACTTCTTTCCAATTGTGTGCCTAGGCACTATATTTATAGACTTGGGAGCAACTACTCTAATAATTAGAGTAACCACTCTAATGATTAGAATAACTGCTAAAGCAACTACGAGAGTAACCACTCTAATAATTAGAATAACTACTAGAGTAACCACTAGAGTAACCACTAGAATAATTAGAGTAATTGTTAGAGTAACCACTCTAATAATTAGAATAACTNNNTTTTATTTTATTTTCTTATGCATTTATTTTATTTTATTTTATTGTATGCACTTTACATTTATGTTATTAGCACAACAATTCATTTTGATCAAGTAAGCAAATNAGTGAATGGATCAATAAGCATATTGCAACATTAGTGTTCATGACCATTGTGCTAAACACTCGTACATAAATGACATCCAAGCCTTTATTTAGCAGCTTGTAGAGAAAGAGAGAGAAAGAAGATAAAGCGTGTTGCCACCAATGCTAAGATTGCACCTTTTATTTTTTATCCATAACCACGCCACCAAACTTGCTCCTTTCATAAATGCTCCAATTGTGGTCCATCCTGAGTGCTTCCTCCAATCCCAGTCCATTCTTTGTATGATTGTCATCTACACACACAACATAGTCACAAATGAGCAAGGATAGATAAACCATAATGCAGTTGATACCTTACCTCGATGTGAAGCACATTAACTGAGTTGTGGTTATGGCAAAAACTGGTTCGAAGATTTATCAGAGATGACTACCCAACGTGTAGGGGTTAGGCGAATAATAAAATGGAGAAAATTAAAAAATTTGTGCCAGGGCCCCCACGACTAAGAGCAAACCTTCAGTAGCTATAAGATGGAAAAATATGAGGAACAAGAAAGATAGAAAAAAATAACAATGGAAACACCAATAAAATGGATATCATGGATGGGGATGAAAAGAGATGATTGATTGCAGTAAATGTTTAAGGAAAAGAACTTAACAATTGCACCAAAAAGGAATGCTAGTGGGTCCTCCCCAAAGCAGGCTCATGCCTTTCATGCCTTGACAAACCCACAACCAAAGAGTCCGTAGGCTCTAGGAATGTCATTTGGAAGCAAGAGTTAAAAACTTACCCACAAGATTTCACAAAAAAAAAACAATGCATCAACCTAGAATGGACTAATGATAAAACCAGCAATGAGGTGGAAAATGAGAAGAAAGATGGAAAGGAGAGAATGGAATGGAATCCCAAGAACAAAGTTGTGTAAAGCCCCTTGTGTATTTCATGGTTAAGATGATTGAGTAGAACTTTATTCCAAATCCAGACTCAAACCAACCACATTCAGTGACCTCACATCAATACACTTGGCCAATCCATCCTTTTGAAGCAACAAGAATGCCTTCACAAAGAGTGACCACCATCCTGAGGAGAGCAAGATGGAGAAGCAGGAAGTGAGAAAGGGCCTTAGTTAGAGGGAACCTTTAGGCAAGGGTAACATGTCTTTCCAGTTTCATAACCAATGCTTGTAGTCCATATTACTTTATTATGTCTAAGGGTTGTGCTTTGAATTCTCACTTTTCTCCTTTTTTTTTTGCATGAGAACCACGCCATGCAAAGACTTATTTTTATTCACTTGGCTTCCTGATTTTTGAACACTATTAGAATGGTGGAAAACCAAAGAAACAAGCATCCAAGCACCCAAGAGAATGGCCAGTACAAATGCATCGAATCCCCTTGAAGTCACACCCTTTTCATCCTTTGAGTCTTTCCTTGGTTTGAAAAGTACCTAGCCACCAATTCATTAATAAATTTACTTAGAAAAAGGGGATTGTATAGTTCCAAGCCAAAGGAGACCATAGAGTTGTATGGATGAGTGGACAGTGTGGACTCATTGCTTGTTTTACCAAAAGAACCATACCTTAATATCAGCATCATAATTCAAAGGTAAAAACCAAACATTAGCAATCAATATGATATAATGCAATCCACCATCATGAGAACTTATTGGATCATGAATAAAAGTAAATCAAGAAAACAAAGAAATAGTAAAAACATGAATAATGGTGTAAAACAAAAATAAGAGAATTTGGAAAAATTTGTAAAACAAAAATTTAAAAAGAACTAAGGGCCTAAAATGGTTAGCATCAGTGGCCATCTCCCCCACGACTAAGTTGGAAGGAGGATATCCAAAATAGTGAGCAAGGTTCTCCATCAACAGAGGTAGCATGTGTACTAGCTGTCCTAAGCTCATGCAAAGGTTTGGTTTATTGTACATTGACCAATAATTTCTTGTCCAGGCTCTGAGGTTCATATATTGTCACGGCCCCTGAAGGAAAAGTTGCATAAATAATATAAGGTCCTTTCCACAGTGTTTGAAATTTAGTACGTTGTGGCACATGTGTGGGATTCCAGTAGAGAACCTTATCTCCTGGTTGATATTTAACTTTCTTAATCCTTAGGTCATGACATTGTTTATTGAATGCCTTGTGCAACTCTTTAGATGACAGGGCAGCTAGTTGGTTTTCATCTAGCAAGTTAAGAGTTATTAACCATTGTTTCTATGCTAAATCAAGGTCAAGGTTGAGGTCACATGTCATGGATAGTGTACAGAGCTCAGTTTGAATGGGAAGCATTGGTAATTTACCGTACACTAACTCATAGGGAGAGTAGTCTATAGGGAGTTTCCATGTGGAGCAATATGCCCAAAGAGCATCATTCAGTTTAGTGCTCCAGTCTCACCTAAACTTGCTAATAATTGTTGTCAATATCTTTGTAATCTCCCTGTTGGTGACTTCTACTTGACCGTTTGCTTGGGGGTGGTATGGTGTAGTCAATTTATGCTTAACCCCTGAGTGTTGTATTAATTTTCGAAAAGTTACACATGTGAAGTGGGTACCATTGTCTGAAATAAGTGCATGAGGCACACCAAACCTATTTATGATTTGTCATTAAACAAATTGTGCAGTTGTAGATGATGTACAATCCTTAACAGCAATTGCTTTTGCCCATTTAGTTAGGTAATCAACAGCAACAATGATATGGGCTTTTCCATTGGACATTGGTGTAATTGGCCCCATAAAATCAATTCCCTAAATGTCGAAGGGTTTTAATGATTGGATCCATTGTTGCGGACCCTCCATTCTAGCAGTCATTCCCCCATCACATTGATAGTGCTCACAAGATTGGACAAATTGATGGGTGTCCCGAAACAATGTAGGCCAATAATATCCTGTAAGCAAGATCTTGATGGTCATTCATCTCCCAGGATAATGACCCCGACAAGGACCCTCATGAGCATCTTGGAAAACTCGTAGTTGATCTATATCAGGAACACACCATTGAACCAAGCCATCGGGACATACTTTGTAAAGTTTCCCATTTATTTCCATAAAGTACTTGGCTCGGTGAAGAAATTGTTGTTTCTTCTTAAGGTTTAACTCTTGTGGTATTTGTTGGGTGAGGAGATAGGTAAGAATGCTACTATACTAGTTTGTCTGCATGGGTGATTGATTATTCGCTACACCAAAAAAGAGGAATTCATTAGGAAAATAATCAGAAATTTGATACTCATCCTCTTTATTGTCCCATTGCAACCGAGATAAATGATCAGCAACTATGTTCTCGGTGCCTTTATGGTTGATCATCATAAGATCGAACTTTTGTAAGATTACAAGTCATCATATGATACGAGGGCTTACCATTGGCTTATTCATGAGGAACCTTATTGCACTATGATCTGTATGTATATATACTTTATATCCCAATACATAGTGTCTAAACTTTTCTAGTGCAAACATTACAGCCATTAATTCTTTCTCTATGGTAGTGTAGTTAAGTTGTGCACCAACGATACTTCTACTTACACAGTGGATGTAATAAGGA
>MNCI01000449.1:157317-169227 GCA_015680685.1 Gnetum montanum | reverse complement strand
ATATCGCGTACACGATATCGCATGGGATGCGATATCGCGGCGGTCGCGATATCACGTACGCGATATCGCGGCCTGTGCAGAGCGCGTCTCATCACTAAGTTTTATTAATGAATATTTTTAGCTTTTGCTTGGTAACTAATTAATTAAAATGAACCAATTTTATTTTGAATTAGTAGTGTAGTGTTGGATAGGATAGTGTAGAGTGGTAACTATTTTTTGAGAGGATTAGATTGCATCATCTAGACTTAGAATAATCTCCTAAGCTAGCATATTGGAGTGTTGGTATTGGGCTTTGAACGTGGTACCTCAAAGTGCAAAGCGCATGAATGTACCAACTAGGCTAAGGCCTACACTTAAAAAGAGAACCTATTATTCTTGGTATATTCACATGACATTCTATTCAACTAGTATGTCATTGAGACCATTCTTAATAAATGTGTCAACGAGAGTCAAAATATTATAAATTCTTTTTATAGAACTTACAATGGTTCAAAATCTCAAAAGGAATGACCATTACCACCAATTGTAAAAAGGCATGATCATAAACCTAATCTTTAGCATAATCTCTCTATTTGAAAATAGCTCAATAGTATGAGCCATAACATGTCAAAGTTAAGTAAATGGGGTCTAATCTCTTTTGGCTTTGTCTAGGTGTCATTTCTTTTTTTGAGTCCCACCGTGACACTTGGGACCATTAAGTAGATGAGTTTTGATCTCTTTCAACTTTGTATGAGTGTCATTTGCTTTTCTTAATCCCACCATTACACTTGGAACCATTACAATGGTTTAAATTTACATTGGTAGAACTAAAACATAATAACTTCTAAAAAGGTTCAGTGACAAAACTGGGAACACATTGATTCATGTTACAAGTAATTTTGTGTTGTCGTAGATTTTTATCTTAAAATTCTGACTTGAGGTAGGATTTTATTTGTTTGATTTCAAGGAAATATTTTGTGTTGGTGTAAATTCTTATTTTTCAATCTTGAGGCCCAACTTCACATTTTCAAGTTCAATTCCATTTAGATCTTATGTTTTACTAAACCTTGCATTCTATTTATGTTGCTTACTAGGTTGCCATCTTAAAATATTTTTGCATGAGGTGTTAGCCTAGTAGTAAGACTCTTGATTTGAAAGCTCCAAGTTATGGATTCAATTTTGGTGGGCAATGCTAAGTGACAAAGTTCTAATTGGGAGCATTTGTTGATTTTAATTACCCAAGTGAACATTTTCATTTATTATTTGTTTGTTAGCTACAACAAGTTGTTAACCCCAAGTCACGGGTTGAATTCAATGACTAGCTTAATTATAAAATTTAAAAAAATTCCATGAAAAAAAATTCTAAGTCACAGGTAAAAAGGAAATTTGCCACTAGTCTTATAGATTCATCAACTAAAGTAAAAAATTTCATTAACAAAAATCCGGTAATGCGGGTTGGTATGGGTTTGGAGGGGGGTCACCAACTGTGCGTTTGGAGGTCCGCCAACGACGTGTTTCCTCCATGTCATGTGACGAGCATGAGCATGAGCATGACGATACGGAAACAAAATATACAAAATTTCGGAGTTGCTTTTGTTGACCAAAATAGCGAAGCCGTTGAAATAAGACATTCCTAACATAACTGGTTTTACCGAAAATTCACTAACTTTACACATTTCGACGAGCAGACAACGGCCAGTCAGATTATCCACAGAAGCAGCTACCGCAATTTGAAAAGAAAAACTTTAACAGTAACGACAAGAGCTGCAGCAGGTCGCGGATTTTACACGGCCAATTCTAACAATTAATGTTGACGCTGCTGGATCCAATGCAGTTCCCACGGGAGATTGTTTAATAAATTTCAAGAGTTTTTTTGTTTTTTGTTTTTACATTGCATAAGGGATCCTAGGGTTTGGTTACATAAACAATAACAACATCAGCGTTGCGGATCGGTCAGATAATTGATTTGATTTGAACGAGTGCGTGCAAGTGCATTGAATGGTGCAAGATCGGTTACATATGTATGTTCCTTCATTCATTCCTGGTTCTTTGATGGTGGTGCCTTCTTCTGCGGTAGTTGCCATGAATTTGTGTGTTGTAATTGCTGTTATTATTGTGAGCGCCGTTGCTTCGGCAAGGGGCCGCGTGCTGGATGACAAAGAACAAATGCCTGATGCGGCTGTCTCGCTGAGCAACGACGACTTCAACAACACTCTCTGGGCCACGCCCGAGTCCTTCGTCCTCGTCGAATTTTTCGCGCACTGGTTGGTCTTCCTAAGTTAAGCTAGTTATTGCTGTGTTTTCGAAAGTCTTAACTTTCGTTTTCGTTGTTCCTTACCTTATTTCATGGAAATGTACAATGATATATGCTCAAACCGAGACTGTTTCTTCTGTTAATTCCATGAGTACCCGTAGGATCTGCCCCATACAATTCAGTTTCAGCATAACCTGCTCGGTTACCAATCAACTACACCTTGTTGATTGTTAATTGCCTATTTGACATGTATTTATATAACTGTGAGCCTCTAGGTTGCTTACCTTAGCTTTTGAAGGGCCAAGTAAGTTTTTCTTGATTCATGATACTGGTTAAATTTTAAAGAGTTTGGCATTGGCTTCTTGAATTTTACAATTAATAGAACAATTCACTCAAAGCTACGAGATTTGAGGGGAATAAGACCATCATTACGAACTAGGGACTATAGATTGGAAACACGAGAGGTTTTGTTTTCATCTGAAAGGGCTAACGTGTCTTTCTTTCCGGAATTGCATGCGTATCGGAAATAATAGCATTTAAACATGATCGTATTCTTGTAATGTTTTTCCTCTACGAAATAAACATTATGTTCAAGGATGAGCTCCACAGGTACCCTGTTCCTTGGTTAAAATACACGTTCAAGTGCTTGTTGGGCAAACTGGTGGCATAAAAATTAGGGAGTGACGGTAAGTAATGGAACAAAATGAAATCAAGCTATATTGACTGCCGTTTGTTTTGGAGCGTATGAGCAAATCTTTATTGTGCTCCTTAATCGCTTTTCTTGAGTAATTAAAGAAAATTTTATCCGTAGTTGTTAATACTTAGATTATCCAAAACAAATATTCTTACAGAATGTCTTCCCTGTACAGAAGATTTGGATTTGATTCTTGCTTTTAGGAATTGCTTTACGCATACTACTTTAAAGATACCATACTAGGAACTTCAATAGTCCATGACATGATCAATAATAGAACCAGCAGGACCAATGAACCTTACTACAAATTAGATTCTTGTCAGTTTTTGGTAACACCTATCTTGGAAAATTTTGTTGGCTTCTTCAGGTAGATAGAAACTGGAGCACTCAACTGGTTCATTCTTGCTGACTATAGTGATATTCAAAAAATTTAATTGCATGATAGAAGAAATCTGCAACCATCTTCAAAATTTGACATTCTGTTTCTTTGGAATCCTCAGTGATCTTCTAAAACTGAATTTTTTTTCATACTATTGTAGATTGAAGTCAAAGTGCCACTGCGCACAATCTTCTGATATGCTCCTGTAATCCATATGGTTCAAGGCATGTTGTCAATAGCAAGACCATTTTTTATGTAAATAAGATGGACCTTAATGTTAAGTTCATTTGTTTCTGAAACAGCAAGTCATTAATACTTCCAAGTTCTAAAAATTGCTCTCCAAGCCAGTATGTCTATCATTGATAGAAATTTGTGGATCTTGTCATGTGAAGAAATGTTTTCTTTGACTTCCCTAAAGCACATCGTTGTATGCCTAACAAAACGGAAAAAGCCAATTTTTTTTTTTTAAATGAAGGTGCCTGATGACTTGTTATTGCCTGAGTAGTTTTCATGTCCTCTAGCTAAACATTTATATAACCATCAGCATAGACAGTGTGAACGTTGTTAGAGAAGAAATTTTTGAGAGCAAATCCTATTGATGTGTGTCGTTTTCAAACCTTGTGATAATCTTTGTGCTGATGGAAATTATGCAGACAAAGGTGTATAAGGGGAATTGCAGTTAACTAGATTATCCTAGGGCATAAAATTCTTAAATGTTCTCTGTATTTTACTCAGTACAGAAATTTTCAAACCCTTCTCCTGAAGGGCAACACAGGTGTAAGTTCCCATTTATGATACAGTGGTCTAGTTGTTTGTTGCTTTTTAAAACTTTTTTGGACAGGTTAAAAGAAATTTTTTTTACTAAAAGCTTAAAATTTGAGGTTTAACTATGGTTCATCATCATCATCCTAGCCTTGTTTTAACAAAATGGGGTCAGTTATATGAATTCTTTTTCACCATTTGCCTCTATAAAGAGTTAGATCTTTGTTTATTTGTAGTTTCTTCAAATCATCTTCAATTATTTTTTTCCCATATCTTTTTTGGTATTCCTTTTGGTAGCTTTCCTAGAACAGTGATGTAGCAACTTTTTTTTTTAAGGCTCATTGTTTGATCTTCTTTGCACATGCCCAAACCATCTAAGCTACAATTCCTATAACTTATCTGAAATAGAAGCCACTCTAAATTCCTATACAATTCTCAAATGTATGTATTATGAAGTTTATTTCTTCTGGTAACATTCGACATCTATCTAAGCATTCACATATCTGCTATGCTGATTTATTGTTCATGCCTCTTTTGTACTATGCAATATTCAGCACCATATAAGATAGCAGGCTTGATTGCTGTTTTGTAAAATTTTTTCTTTACATTAATTGGTATTCTTTTAGCATATAGAACACCATTAGCCTATTTCCATTTTGACCATCTTGCCTCAAATCTATTTGTTATATCTGTATCAATTTCGCCATTTGATTGAAGGATTGATCCTAGGTAGTGGAGTTGTTTGCAGCAAGGGACTTGTTAGCCTTGAATTGTCACGTCTATTTCACCATTGTTTATGTTATTATTAAAATTGCATTCCATATATTTTGTCTTACTTCTGCTAATTTTTAAGTCTTTTGATTCTAGAGCATGTCTCCACCTTTCCATTTTATAAGCAATATTTTCTTGAGTTGTATCCACCAACACAATATCATTTGCAAATAGCATACACTGAGGGATTTCATTTTGTATTTTCTTTGTTAATTCATCCATAATAATGGCAAATAAGTACTCATTAAGTGTATACCCTTGATGTAGACCTACTGTGACTGGAAAATCAGATGTTGTTGCACAAGCTGTTCTAATTTTAGTGGTAGCTTCTTCATATATGTCTTGAATCACTTTAATATATTTATTTCCAAGTCAATGAAGATCATATGTAGATTTTCTCTCTGTTTTCTGAATTTCTCCATTAGTTGTCATATTAAGAAAATAGCCTCTATAGTAGATCTCACTGGCATAAATCCAAATTGATTTTCTGATATTGTTGGTGCAAGTCTGAGATGTTGCTCTATGACTTTCTCCTAGAGCTTCATAATATGGATCATTAGCTTGATCCCTCTTTAGTTTGCACAATTTTGCACATCTCCTTTATTTTTGTAGATGGGAACAACTATGTTTTTTCTTTAATTGTTTTGTATGTCTCCATCCTTCAAAGTTCTGGGAAATAATTGTGTCAGCCAAGAAACTCCTGGATCTCCTAGTGCTTTCCAAGCTTCCATTATTTGGTCCAATACTGTTTCATTTTTCATCTTTGATAAAGTTTTCTTCACCTCAAAGAAGGAAAACTCATTAACCAAACCAAAATCTAGTTTTTCTTCTTGGATGTTTTCTCTTGGAAATTTTTTATTTAATAATTTTTGAAAACAACTTTTCAACCTATCAAAAATTTCATTTTCTTTTACCAAAATTCTTTCATCTGCCTCCTTGATGCATTGGACATGATCAATGTCCATACATTTCTTATTTCTGATTTTTGCCAATTTATAAGTAGATTTTTCTCCTTCATTTGTTCCTAATTTCTCATAAAAGCTGTCCAAGGCCTTATGTTTGGCTTTGGCTACTACTATTGTTGCCTCCTTTTTTGCCATTTTGTATAACAACCTATTTTCTTGGTTTCTACTTTGTTGCCATTTCTTAAAGCATTTTTTTTTTGGGTTTTGTTTTGGATAGCATGTTGCAGTCCATCACTCCACCACCATGTCTCCTTTGGGATGTATTTTTTGCCTTTTATTTCACCCAAAATAGTCTTTCCATTTGGCTTGATATTAAATTTGTAGAGCAATCGCAATTCCAGGTGCCTTCTTGATGTAATTATTCTCTGAATAAGGTAATGCTGTCTTTCTTCAAATTCTACCATTTTATGCGTTTAGTTTCTTTTCTCATACTACCTTTGAAACTCTGTATAGCTAAGTCCATGACCATTAATCAATGCTGAGTTGCAAGGTATAGCCTTGCAGTCTTTACACATGGCGTAGTCTCTTTTGTGTATCAAGAAATAATCAATTTGTATTTTATCCATATCACTCTTATATGTAATTAAATGTTTTGTCCTTTTCTGGAAATCGGTAGTTGCAATTGCAAGGTTAGAGGCACTTGCAAATTGCAATAGTGAATCTCTCATATTGTTGTGCTCTCCAAATCCATGTTTTTCATGAATCCTGTTATATCCTATTTTCATAGATCCAACATGACCATTAAAGTGCCATTTTCATGAATCCTCCAACTTTATACTGCTAACCACTATACTCTTTATAGGTTGCTTTTATCTTTCCAAAATTTTAGAGATTTCTTTCTTTCCAAAGTTGAAATCACATCTGCTAGAAAAACACTCTAAATTTTATTCGTATACCATGACCCACGATTCCATATTTGGAATGTAATAAAACCGTATAAGGATTTTGGTACTATAGAATGCATATTTTTGGTAGTGTAACTTTGTTCCAACTATGAGCTATTGCAGAGAAATGCATAAAGATATGGGTTGCATTCTCACAAGCATTTTTACAGCAACATCTGTTAACTCTCATCAATCTTCATTTCCTTAAGTCAAGTTTATAAACCCAAGTAAACTTTTGTTTTGTTTTGATGCAGAATGAAAAATTTCATGAACTAGATAATTTGATAACTTTGATAAATTCTCCTGGCAATCAATGGTGATGGAGGGCATAATGTTTTTTTTTTTCTTTTTAACGTTCTTATTACTATGTATGTTTTTCCTTCCCTCCTTTTTTAGTTCATTAGCTCTTTAGAAAATTTCAAGCTTTTTGTACAAATGCAAGTGTTTGATAATAGTTTTCTGTTGATTAGCTGTGTGAAAAAACTGTTAAGATGTAAATGCTGATTGTTAAATGCACTTGTTTTGTTTACAGTTTATATGTTTTTTAAATAATAAAATTAGTAAGAGCTTGATAGGTTGATGTAAGAAAAATATATAAATTTTGATGTGCCAAAATTTCATGTCTTTGAGTTTTCTTGGACGTTCTGGTTTATGTTATTGCAGGTGTCCTGCCTGTCAAAATTACAAGGTAACTATGCAGATGGTGCTTTTTTGGCTGGCAGTTTCATAATGCCATGGATCATATTTGTGTTTGACTGGAAAATTTATATGGCAGCCTCATTACGAGAAAGTTGCTAGGCTTTTCAATGGTCGTGAAGCTGTGCATCCTGACATTGTTTTGATGGTCAAGGTGGACTGTGCTGAAAAGGTCTGTTCTCTTTACAACTAAGGCAAATATTTAGATAACTTTTAACGATCTATAAATAAGTAAAGAAAGTATTGGTAAAATCTTATTTTTATTTTTCCAAAAAATGATAACAAGTACGGACAGATAACTAAAAGGTCAAAAGGCCAAGGATCTAACAATTTATGACCACATACACAGCACAATAAAATATGTTGAGGTGAATTCTGCACCATGAAATAGACAAGAAAGCAAAACCAAAACAGAAATCATGGTATAAAAGCAAGCATTGCTTTGTGTTATATATTCGTCTGTGATTTTACAATATTTTTTATCTGAATGATATTGGATCCCTAGTTAGAATTATATGATTTTCATTTTTCTCTTTATCAACGTTTCATGTGCTTAGCCTGATACGATGTTTAAGGCTCAAGTCCACTTCTGTATGGTGTGGCATGGTAAAAATATGTGTTGAGCTTGACAGCTTCTTGTTAAAACCATTGTTAAATCAACTGGCTATTCTAATAGGTTACCCAAATTTATATATGTTGTATTGACAGTACAGGAAAATGTATTTAAGAAGCATAATAGGATTATATGTGTCTACAAATCACCTATAAAAATGTATTTTATGTGTACCTTTTTTTCTTGAGCTGAACTGAATTTTAATCTACATACAATTTGGTGATTTATGATACCTCACACCTTGATATTTTTCCTTTGAAATATTGGATCTGTTACATATTGTAACTATGTTTCTAGAATCAGCGTGCTCTCTTAATATGACTCTTTAGATATATTTTGACGGTCTTTTCTATGCTTTTTTGATGAGCTTCCTTATAGCAATCGGGATACAAAAAGTTTGATGCCTTGGCATTCTATGACAGCACAGGTAAACACAAGGCTGTGTGATAGATTTTCAGTTTCCCATTATCCCATGCTTTTGTGGGGCAAACCGTCACAGTTTGCCTTTGGTAGTTGGGATCTAAAAGTTCAAAATGGGATTGAACGAATTGATGGTGCACGCACTGCTGAGAGTTTGCTAAGCTGGATCAATGCAAAGATTGGAAAGTATGTTTTGTTCCCTTTCTAATGCAGTTTCTTTGAAAAATGATTATAGATACTGTTACCTAAGGCAATAGTTTAGGTAGAGAAAGCAACATGAACTTTTGATGCATATCAATTGAGGTTATTGTACTTCAGTTTTACATTTGGAACAGTTGATGTTGTAAAGTACTGCTTTAGAAGAACTATAAGTACACCTTAAGACATCTAACTAACATGATGCTTTAGAAGAACTATAAAGTAATATAATAATGCCTTAAGTGTGACTTGAACTGGAAACCTCTTGCCTAACCAGTCAATGAACTAACCACTTAAGCCACTTATCACTACCATGAAGTCTACCTATTTACTCAATACCCAACTCTGCAATATTGCAAATTAGCTGTAGAAGCTAATCAAAAGCAAGAAGAATCTACTGCCTTTCAAGGTTTTGACATTGATACATCCTCAGCACCTCGCATAACCAATAATTATAGTCCCATTTTTTAAGGAGTGAAGTTAAAGGTAAAACAACTATTGATACTATGAGCTGTACTCAATCAATTTAGACTACAGTTAAGTTTAAGCAAATTCATGGTAAAAAGATGACAAGGGCTTTGTTATGATTAACTCAAGAAACTTGATAACCTTTGAAAGACCTATGGCAAAATTCAATTCCTTCTCCAAAAGTTAATGTGTGAAAGAGAATACAAAACAGTTCAATGCTTTGGACAGGTTAATGAAATGTGCCTCTGCAAATTGAAATTTCATTGTTTTATGGTTTTCCCCTCAAAAATCTCTTTTCTCTTTTTATTCTTTTATATTTTTAAACAACGCTCTTGTTATAACTCATGACTCCTGCCTCATTTGAAATCATAGTTGTTCAGCTTTATTCTCATGTTGTACTTCTTTTAACTTTTTCCCAGTAAAGTTTGTTGTTGATATAAATAGTAGTTTTCTTAGGCTGCCTTTGATATAAACACCAGTGTTCACACCAATATAAATTGGAGGTTTGCTCCATTATAAATATTAAATTGGTTTCAGTAAGCAAATAAGTTCATTACAATGTTAACATGTTTTAGCTTTTACGATTTTTCAAACCTGTGTTCTAATGGATGTTATGGTATTGGTTGGTTGAGCTTCTTGCTAGTTGATATATCATATATGACCATATTTGTTAGCATGATGTTGGTACTATTCCTGTTTTGGTTATACACTTTACAGATGTATGAATTTGTAGTTAATTTCGTTACTTTGTTCTTTTCATTATTTGTATAAGGTTTCTTATGATTTATGCTTCTAAATAGATACACTTATATTTTGTAATGGGTTTCAAGTTTTACATATTCTTAAGTTTCATTTTGAACAGCCTCTGGGTATTCTGGTTTATTGTTAGTGTTCTGAAAGAAAATTAAAATGTATCTTGTAGTTTAAAATGTTAAAAAAAGAATTTACTTTAGTAATGACACTTTTTGTTTTAACAGGTCGTATAGTATTGATGATGAGAAGTTTGAAATTCCTGATTTAGTTTCTAACTCCAATCCAGTTGAGGTAATCTATCTTAGAAAAGTTAGCATTGTGAATATGTTTGTATTTAACTCTGAATAGGAAATTGAAATTTATTCTAAATATTACCAAATATTGTGACACAATATTACATTATTTTTTGAAGAGATAGGTGTTGCAATACTTCAAATTGAAACTGTACAAAACGTCTGAATGTTCTTTCAAGACAAAATGGGAATCACTCAAAAAGCAGGCTAGGCTTGATAAAATGGTTATCACACATAATTAATAATAAAGCAAAGCAAAAAGGAAACATAGTATAACCCAATCAGCAGTGGGGCCTGTTTGGAACTGTGATTCCCTGTTTCTGGATGTCTTGGCAAACATAAAATGTATTTCATTAGAGTAAATGAACCTTATTAGTGATGGAATTAAGAGAAAATATATAGGGTTCAGAGGATTATCTTGTTTTGGCATCTAGCTTTTAGAGAAAGTCCAGCATTACTATCATGGTTAGGTCAAATCTTTGGCTGGAAGGGGTGGCCAAATCTCTTCTTGTCCCAATTGATTTGGTTACCTGGCACTTGCCATTATTGGCTGCACAACTCCATGTTGCCATGACCACTAAATTATTGGCATAAATGTCTGAACGAGGAGGACAACATGTGGTTGCTGGCCCCCTTTTCGTGGCAGGAACTCACCGCCACCATCAATAGCATGCCGGGAGGGAAGGCACCTGGTCTTGACGGCTGGAGCCTTGAGTTCTTTAATACATTCATGGATATTGTGGGACCCAATATCATGGATGTGTTCAATCTTATGCTGGCCAAGAGGCAGGTCCGAAGGGAGCTCAATTGCTCCTGAATTGTGTGCATCTCAAAACAATCGGATGCACACCGCCCAGAACACTTCTGCCCTATCGAAGTCTACATCATGCTTATTCGGATCTTCTCCAAATTGATTGTGCATAGGCTTGTGCCACTTATGCCCAAACTTGTGGGAATTAACCAAGCAGGCTTCGTGCAGGGCCGAACCCTCCAGGATCAGGTTCTCTTCATGTAGGAGGTGCTCCACTCACTTCGAACTACGGGTTTCCCTGGGCTTTGTCTCAAACTCGATATTACCAAGGCATACGACATGCTCAGCTAGGAAGCCCTGACGTCCATTATGCAACAGAAAGGCTTTGACCAATGGTTCATCCAGCTTTGCACTCACATGCAGTCATCTGCCAGTTTCTCTTTTGACGTGGGGGGGCGGTTGTGGGGTCTCTCCTCACCAAGGAGGGGGCTACGACAGGGGGACCCACTTTCGCCCCTGCTTTTCATCATCACTATGGATCTAATGCAAAACTATTGTAGCACATCAGGGGTAGACGGCTTGGACATTGCAGGGGTGGCATGTTGGGCTGAACACTATGCGGATGACACAATGCTGTTCAATCGGGCGGGGGTCCCACAAGCACGATGCATCAACATCGCTCTATCCCGACTGGCAGTTGAGTTGGGGCTGGAGATTAATAGAGCTAAGTCTTCAGCTCATTTTGTTAATGTGGATGAACAAGTTAAAAATCGGGTGGTGCAAGTCCTGAATATCCTGTCCGGAATGGGCAAAGACACATACCTGGGCATCCCACTCTACCAATGGGGGTGGAGCATGTCGTGGGGGCTGCTGATGGAGAAAGTTGAAAGAAAGATGGGCCACTAGGCAAATCTTTTCTTGACTCGAAAAAGGCGATTGCTTGTGGCAACGGGGATCCTCAAGGTGGTTACCCGGTTCGTGGCGGCCGTAGCCACCCCCCCAAATGCCATCATTAACCGGATCAACATGC
>MNCI01000449.1:119712-156931 GCA_015680685.1 Gnetum montanum | reverse complement strand
GGGGGTGACCCCCCCGATGTGCCTCATCGGCGATTCTTGGGCCACGCTACTTTTATGGGTAGCATGGAAAGCAAGAAACCACACTATTTTTCACCAGGACAGGTTGCCCCCTTGCTGCTAGTTTTCCAAGCTCTCTGCACGTGGAAAGAAATCGAGGCGGCGATGGGGGTCATGAGGACGAGGAGCTTTGGCAGATGGTGACGCAGTGTGGCTGGTGTGACCCCCTATAGCGGCTGGTTAGGGACCCAGATATGGCTAACGACGCGTTCTTCGCTAACGGGTGCAATGGCCGAACCTATTTCTGAGGGTGCGAGGTTACCTTCACGGAATCCTCAATTGCCAGTTGTCTTGGGGCCTAGGTCGTCGAAGAGGTCATCCTACCTTCCACATGCAGTTTGCAAGACACGAAATTATTTTTTGAAGGGCCCGTGCCACGTACACAAAGCTGACAAGTGCCCAGATCCTCTCTACCCCGTCTCTGGGCCTATGCGGTAGATTTGGTGGACAGACTTTTTGTCCAATCTGGCAACGGCTCCAAACTCCAGGGCATACACTTTGCATTTCTGTGTTGCCTGAAATTTGGCTACCAGGTTAACCTTCCCCGTTTTTTCCTGGCGGCCCTTCAACTTAAATGATGTGGCCCCCATTCGGGGTTAATCTTAGCCTTGTGGCGGGGGCAGAAGGGAGGCAAAACCTGTTGTCGTCCCACGGTGCCCCCCAGCGGGGGGCCCCTCTTGCTGGCCCCCTGGCTCTATGACTTCGACTAGCCAGGGCAACTGTTGGACCCTACTGGCAACAACCTTCACGTGGAAGTGGTGGACCTAGTGGGACCGGTGCCCCCCTTCCAGCCTCGCCACACCGGAATACCCCTGCCGGAAACCTCCGGACATAGCATAAATTGGAACGAGGAACTGTGGCAGGCCACACAAAGGGACGCAATCGAAGTGTGTGAGGCTGAACGACAAGAATGGGAGGCCAAATAACACGAAGCCCTTGCACAGGCCCGGGCCAACTTGGAGGCCCAGTTTTACGAATGGGAGCAAGAGAGGGTGAGGCAGCAAGACCTCATGGCCAACGCTGCCCGGGCCTGGTTAGTGGATGAAATCCGGGCCCAAGTGCTAGAAGAACTGCTACAGGAGGAAGCTGCCCAAAGGGAACATGAAGAGGCGGGGCAGGCGGAACAGGAACGCATGCAGGAGGAAGAGGAGCAACAATAGCGACAGCTTGATCGGGCACACGAGCACAGTGCTCAGCAATGACTTAGAGGGGGGCGGTGCCCATACCTCATCCTAGGCATCAGTTGTGATAGCTCCTAGGGTGAGCTCAGGTGCCACATCCGCCGGACCTTGGCACGTTTCCATCCTGATGGGGGAACTTCACCGTTTGATCAGAATAGGCAGGAGTCGGCCATGCAAGGTATCCAGCAGGCCGCCAATTTTGTGGACACAGAGGACCACCGAAACACGTTGGACCTCCCTCATGAGATGGAGTGCCCACACTGCGCCTGCCATTGGCTGTTGACGAACCCCTAGGGGGGGTGTTGTTTCAGACCGCGGGTGTTGCTTCCTGCGGCAACAACCACATCCCTTGCGCCCCCCGCCCCATATAATCCAAGGCTCTCCAAAGAAAGAAGTTATTCCATCATCAACAATTTTGGCAACACAATTGGATTTGGTAAACTGGGTTCTTGATGAACACAATCCTTTAGCATTATTTATCATTGAATTTGGAGATTGGCCTTGTCGACATATAGATCAAAATAAGCTACATATGTACTACCCAAAGGTATTGTATGCTGAATTGATCGCAAAGCATTCTTCAAATCTGGCTTCTTGTCTAGATGCTCTTTAACATGATCATACTTCAACAATTGATGTACAGTAATTTTAGCTTTGCCATTGAAATCTCCACGAAGAATGAGTGGAACTGTGGCCAGTATAGGATATAAATAGTTTATTCTTGAAATTGTACTCTATTTGATTTACCAAGTAAGATGCTTGGAAGATTCTAACATTTGAACATGTTAGATCTACAATGATACAAACAATTTATCCTTCAAATTGTACTTAGTTTGATTACCAAGTAAGATGCATGGCGGATTCTAACATCCGAACATGTTAGATGTATAATGACATGGGCTGTAGGCATGCATATACATTTTCCCGATAATTGTACCACCAACATCCATGTTAATGCCACATCTTTTAATTTCTATTCAAATCTTTGTACCAACCTGAACATGGTTTCTCTTTAGAAAATTGCACAACCATTCATGTTATGATTTCTATTCTTGTTTCTACAGTAAGCTAGTTTGTTTCGATCATTTACAAGGCCTCTTATACTTGTAAATGCATTTGCAACCCAATTGTGTAAGATCTGGCTTAAATTGGTAAAGAAATTCTTAGGATAGAACTTCTTGTAACCAAATAACATGAGCATCTAGGTTTTGCAGTCTTTGCAAAGCCCAAGTTGGACATGCTCTATGTTGCCTTCCATTAACCTTGTGGCTCAGGAATACATTATAAGTTGTAATCTTAATATTTGTTTCTAGATTTTCTCTCAACTTGCTTTGCCTCACGGTTGGAACAAGGCTACTATTCTCCATGATCAAAATTCTATTGAACTTTGAGCATATGCAAAAATGTATCGTGATACTTGCTGAATTGGGTTTAAATCTGTCAGGGTCATCAACAATTCAGATTTTATGATTGGAAACAAATATTAGCACAATGGCTTAGTGTAATGCCAACAAAAACAACCACAGCTGAATCCATAATGAAAAGTGATAAATTGAAAGTAAGTACTGAGCCTCTATCAAATTAGGGCAAATGCGTAGGCAATCATTTCATCTTCCTTCATTTTAATTTATACATATAATTGCTTACAAGCTTCCTTCATTTTAATTTATACATATAATTGCTTACAAGCTAACACAAGGTCTCATTGAACTTGGACTATTCTCCAATCGCCTAGAAATTTCTATAAGTTCTAGTGGCTAATAATATTGACATTGCTATCTATTCCAATAGTCACCCTCTTTAATGTCAACATGATGAATAAACTTGGGAATACAACTTCTTAACTCAAATTCCATATCAAAATGTGCACTATTCAATTTCATGTCATGTTTGAGATATACATGCACAATAATACATTTTGGCAATGGATATGCAAAGATAATCCATTCCCACAAGAAAAACTAATCTTATGAAACAACATGGTCATGTTTTGCAGGACAAATTGTTCTTGCAAAAATGACAAATCCCCAAGAACAACTTCCAAACATTACAACCTTGCAATAGTTATAAACAACTATCTTGCAAAATAGCAATAAACATACAAGAGAAACTTATCTTGCAAAAAGATTAGTGAAGTAGTGAACCTTGCAAGAACAATTTGTCCTGCAAAACATGAGCAAACTTGCAAGAGAAACCAACATTGCTTCTAGACATACTCTTCTCTTTCAGCATCTGTGCTCCTATCTCTATGTGAGACTTTTGCAACTGTGGCCATGCTACATACACATAGTGTTTAAGTTGTTGGATTCAGGTTGTAGTCGGCATCTTCAGAAAGGAGTCGAAGTCGGCTAGTTGTCAAATAATCGGTCAAATAGTTGGTCAAAGAGTCAGACTTAAAAAATTTAAAATAATTACAAATGTAGTTAAATATACAAAAATTCAGATTCATGTAACTGAAAACTGAAAGTATATAACTTGATTAAAATACAAGTCAGGTTAAACAAAACTCCACTCTAATAAGAAGTCTTCCTTTGCTTTTACTACATAAGTCTTTCTTTGCTTTACCTACATAATGTTAATAAAAGGATTTGATTGCATTCCATGGACATGCAGTACAAATCATAACTGAAAAGCATGAATTGGAATTAATGGTGCAGTGTCAAGCAACACTAAAAGATGGAATCTACTTCCAAGCTTCAGTTAACATTGTTGTGAGAAGTGAAAAAACAAGCAGTGAGAAAAAAGCAAGACTAAGGCTTAACATATCATATGTGATATTTGGAGTCTTAGTGGAGGAAAATCTCTTAGCAAGCTCTTTAACAAAGATTTTTTGTTATAATTTTACTTTCACAATACTCTAAAATCCATTATATTAAAGAAAAATAAAGGCTTAATAATTCAAACATTACGTTACACTAGGTCTTTAAAGGTCTTTGTAAATCCTTTAGAATTCTGAACCATATCTTCATAGCATAATTGTTGGTTTAAACCAAGTTGCTTGTCAAAACTAGACTTCATATTTTAATATATGCTATATGTTTTTTGTTATGAAGAAGAATAGACAATGCATTTGTTTTTCCAATATAATTTCATGCACACTATTTAGTTCCAGATATAGTGAGGTACCATTCATTTTTTTCCCAACTTCTACATTGGACACTCTATTTCATTTCATTGTACACTCATAGCTTTTGTTTCATAATTTTATTTAAAATAAAATATATTCTAAAAATTTATATTCTAAATTTTTAAAATGTGTTTTATTTTAAATAAAGTTAGAGAAGAATAGTGATGGATGGATGAGAAGGTGAGTGGGTTACAATTTAGCTTTGTTGGATACTCTCTACCCTCTGAGTCAAGAGATTATTGCCTATTGTCACTCACTATATTGTTCTTCCACAAAAATCATACTTTGTTGACTATTCAAAGACTTTTGAAAACTCCAATTTCTATTTTAATCACTGCAGTCCTTGCACTGGTGAAGGACCATTCAAAACACTAAATATGTTGTTGTTGAACTCATATCATAACTGCACACTTTTCATAGTGGCAATTATATTCATTAAAATTCATGCATGTCTTCCATATCAGGCAGTTACATCCATTAAAACTCATGCGCCATGTTGTAAAGTCTAAGGCGACTTTGTCGTAGGATAAAGACTGGGTGCCTTAGTTGCATAGTCATTGCAAAAATTGTGGCTGCTCTAAATTGGTGCGGTCTTTTCTTGCAATTGCGATCAAACGCCTAATCGGGCACTTAATCGCGACTTATGCAATCACTGCATACACATGCAACATCACTAACTTCACCATCATGTTGCAAAACTTCTGCAGTTCTTGCCACGCTGCCATCACTAATGACCAAGTTTGTGACAAATCCAGCCATAATGAAAACCTTTCTATTGCCAACCATAATATAATAATGCATTCAATGCTGCCAAAACCCTTGAAACTATGTTACTTTTATTGTTGAAATACTCTGCTTTCCAAAAACTTTGCTCACTAGATTTGGAGATCCTGCATATCATTAATGTCGCCACCATGCCTGACGTGCCTATCTCAGTCATATCTCACCTTGGCACTGCACACAAGCTTCTTGTTTATTGGTGCAAAACCCTTATCTGCAGCAAACCCTTGCATATCACCAAGACACCTACATTAGCTCAAATCTGACAAATCAGTTACCAAATCTGTGATTAGCATTTTTCTTCTTTGCACCAGTGCCTATAGCTTCCTTGCCAATGTTGAATCACACAAGCTCCAATAATGCTGTTAGGCTGCATCTAATTTGTTATTCAATTTTACAAGCTCTGATGCCATTGTTATGCATTGTTATGACATATTAACAGTAACAGATTCTACAATCAGAAACAAATATTAGCACACCAGATCAGGGCAATGAAAACAAAACCAACTACACATCCGAAACTATAATTAATCCCATTACTGTTCATGCCAATTTATAATGTAAGTCCTAAGCCCTTACCAAACTGGTGCAAATGCTCAGACAATTAATTCCATTACCATTCAGGTCAATTTATACATGTGTTTACGAGCTAATCCAAGATTTTATTAAACTTGGGTTATTCTCCAATTGCCTAGAAGCGTCTAGAAAGTCTAGCAGATGATAATATTGGCATTGCTATCTATTCCAAAAAAATCTTCATTCAATTGTTAGTTTGACAACTGCTTACTATAATGCAAATTTATGATCAAGGTCTTGATCCACTCCATCTGTGAACTTGAGGCTGTAGAGAAAAATCTTGTAGAATTTCATGCAGTTTCTAAGCCTCTTTTTCCCATGCATCAAATGGATCACAATATCCTCAGAAAATCTTTAAGAGGTAATGGAGAATTGACACTTGTTTGAAACACTTTTACCATTAAGTGCATATCCAACCATGTATCTAGCGCAAACCCCTAAAGGTATAAAGAAACTCCTTCTTAGATGATTTAATATTCACTGCAAAAGCAGTGCAGTGTTAGATGAATCTGATAAAAGAGGTAAACTAGTTTTAAATGTCAAGGGTTTGATGGTAGTTCAATATACTACTCTTGGAGACACTATCATATGCTGTTGCAATATAAACTTACGCATACCAATAGGATTTTTAATGTGGGGGTTTGATATGAGAAACTACCTGTTAAAAACCCTGGATGGGACATGCAACTGCAATTCATGTCCCTTAGTTCAAGATTCAAAAGACTCCCTGGAGAAATTGGGACCACTTCTACACTACTTTTGAGGGTTGCAGCAAATGAGCAGGGGGAGCAAGCCCCTGCCAGGAAAGAACCAATATAAGCCACTGGACCACTGAAACAGGGATGAACTTACCAGAAACTTGACCAACGGTAAACCTATTCATTCATTTTATCAGATTTTACGGTCTCATTCATATAATTTACTACACAAATTTTAATTTTGCCTTTGGTAATGTTTCTATAGAGAATTTTAATTTTGCAGCACTGTGTTTTCATACATGAAATGTCTAAAACAGTGTTTTATTATGTTTAATTTTGCATGATCTAAAGTGTTAGCTTCTACAATATTTTTTAGAACATTAGGTCTTTATATATGTAAAAGTTTTTTTGGAATTATACTTACTTCCTGGGTCTGTCCCGTCAGAAGTACAATAATCTTTTGAAATCCTCTTTTTAAACTCAAAAATGCATGCGCTTCTGTGTTAGTGAAAATAATCTGATCATTAAGATTATTCTTTTTGGCCGGGTTTAGTGAGCTAATATTTTCTTCTTGTTTTAGTTATTACTATGTTCAAAGGACATGCATCTTGCATGTAGTTTTAATTATGTATTTCAGATTTTCAATTCTTATGTTTACAATTTGACTCTTAATGATCTTAATTACTGTTGTGTCAGAGCAGATTGCTCGAGCCATTTATGATATTGAAGAAGCTACAGGAAGTATCTTTGACCTCTTTCCAGCAAAGGTGGACAGTTTTCCTTTTTTTTTTTAGTCCCTTTGCTGAAAAATGTTTTCTAGTCAGAAATAGTAGTACGCACTCTTAACGAACTATTATATATGATTACATTATAATGACAAGTGATGTTTGAAACAGATGATTGATATGGATTCTCGAGCTGCATTGATACATTTTTTGCAAGGTTTGGCAGTTCATCACCCTTCTAAAAGGTATTTCTTGATTTCTTATTTGATAATACATGATTTTCTTTTCTATTTTGATACTAGTTAACCTGTTAACCTTCTAGATGTCGAAGGGGAAGTGTCGATATCCTAGTAGACTTTGACGAAATTTGGCCATCATCAATGTCTGTTGAGCCTAAGCAGGAGCAAATCTCATTGAATGATGTATTCCAAAATTTTCATGTTTGTGGAAGGGATGTTCCACAAGGGCATTGGGTAGTCCTTCTACACTTTCTCTCATATTTTTTACTTTAAAATTTGAATCAAGAGACAACTAAAGCTTAATTTGAAAATAACGTTGCTTGTCATTGGATGTATCTTTAGTGCTTAAATGCTTAGTGGATAAGACATGCACAAAATATTTTTATTCAACTTTTGTTGATCTTCTAAACATAAGCACGAAGAAGCATACCTTGTCACCATTATAAAAATTTGTTTGGTAGCATATCGGTATGCTTTGTAATTGACCGATGGGCAAAGAAAGCAAAAAAGGAAAAAGGAAAGGAGTGAAGGAAAATAGCTCCCTGCAAACACCAATCAACTTTAAAACATCAAGGCACCATGCCCCCAAAACCACCAGCCTTGGATGCAAAACCCGCTCCATGCCCCCAACATGGAACTAAACAAACATTAGGACCATCAAATAGGCGGTGGTAGCCTAGTACATGGGCAACAAGCCCTTTCCTGAGCATGGATGGTGTCAAGAATGGCCTTGTGGTGCTCAAAGGTCATGAAAGCCACAACCTCCTGAAATTCTTTGTACTGGTCTTCTCTTCGTTATCGCTCCTTAGGCACTAGGGTTTTAGCCCTAATAGGATGAAGCCTGCTAGTAGTAATGTGAATGAATTTTCTTAAGGTTGTTTAGGTAGCATTTCGGTTGATACACAATAATTTATGGGCATCTTTCCATTTTGAGCCAACGACACACGTTGGACCCATGTGTAACATCTTGGCTACTTTGCATTTGCTGCTTCTGAAGCGGACCATGGATTTGTTGCTCTTGCGTATTTTCTTCATGTGGTTTGCGTTTCTACTCCTCCCTAAGTAGGTTTTCCTTGATTTGAGCATGTGGTTGTTCTTCCAAGTTGTTCATAAAAGTTGCCTCTCTTAGATCTCTTTGGCGCCTTTCCTCTTTCACCGCTTCTTTCTGGTGTTGTTTGTCCTATGTGGCCCTGGCCTAGTCTTCCTACTCCTGCTTGAGTAGCTTTGCTTGCCACTTGGTGTGCTCCTCACCACACACTATGGACTCCACCTCAATGGTTGCCCTAGAGAGATCCTCCTCTTACTTCACTTACAACTCCCTATGGATAATTTCTTGAGCCTGTAGAAGTTGTTCCTGAAAACTCGGTGGCTGCCACTTGGTGTGCTCCTCACCACACACTATGGACTCCACCTCAATGGTTGCCCTAGAGAGATCCTCCTCTTACTTCACTTACAACTCCCTATGGATAATTTCTTGAGCCTGTAGAAGTTGTTCCTGAAAACTCGGTGGCTGGTCGGTTATAGACTCTTGCCATTTAGATCCATCCCCCACCCTCATCGCAACCTCTTGCATTGTTGGCATAGAGGAGGAGGAAGCTCCTCAAGGGTGGGCTGCCACCATGCATACATAGTTATAAAAGGGGAGGGCCTCATTGGAGGCGGCATTAATAGTTGTGCAGCCTTCCAAAGGGCCAAGATGAGGCTAGAGTGTCTCCTCCATCATTCCTGCCTGAGGGAAGCTAAGAAAAATTTTGGAAGATTTACTTGGTGCTCCAGCCGTGTGCGTTGTAGAAAGGTGAAGTGTGCTTCCTACAGCTTCCAGGCATTACCAGACTATACGAAATACTTTTGCATGAGGTTAGTCACCTCCTGCCAAAGCCGCAGCAAGGTTGATTTTGGCACCTGCTCGTTGCCAATCTTTGGCATTGGCTCCTAAAAGAACCCATTGGCATCTTGTAGCCCCCACCTAGTCAGCAACGCAACCTCCCCAGCTGCATGTAGCCCCATATACCCAACGATGGCAGACTTCGTGAGGTTAATGTGAACCCCACAGAACGTGGTGGAGTCACCCCTCCAATGTTTGTAAAATTTGGCATCTGCGAGGTCAAGGTCTCCCACCAATAGGGGCAGCAGGTCCAGGTTATAATTTTTAAAAAAATAATTATAACATCAAATAAAATGTATTTGCTGTAAAATCTTCAGTATCAATAAAAACAGTATGTTTATCTATCAACTCAAACATAATATGACATATAGAGATGAAAATGATCAATATATTAGAGTGTGAGGCAATTTCTGGATGGTTAAAATGTTAATGTATTTGTTGAGTCTTTGACAGATACGCTGTTAAGTACATTTATTTCATGTTTTATTTTCACATTGATGCATCAAAGAATGTGAAACTATGAGCCTGTCCCAAAATTTTGAAGAACTTTCAGAGATCCAGCAACCATATTATGCAATTCCTAGATATGGTTATTCCTTTGCTTGCTTTACACTGGCAGAAGATTTAAGGATAGATTGCTTGTTGAAGGACCTTGGAATTTGAACTACAATGTGACAATCAGATGAAAAGCTGGATGGAGAGAATGGGGGAGGAAATCTTTGATGTATCTAAAGGGAATAAGCACATTCAAAAGGAAACATAGTGATGGGAGTGAAGAAGTGCAATAGAAAGTTCAAGATAAAAAGAAATGAAGTGTTTCAAGTAGTGGTAACAAAGGAGGAGATGGATGTCTTTGAAGGATACAAGATTGCAAAGAATGTGCCAAAGAAGACAGCGAGCAAGGTTGAACTTAGCTCTTTTGATACCTTTTTACAAGACGTTAGGAGCTAAAGAGGGTGTTGAAATTGATTTACAAGTTAGCCAAGACTCAAAACAAGAGGTGTAAAGAGGTTAACCTTATTAAATGCATCAAGTCGGACAATGACAGGATTTTATTTATAAACAAGGAAATTTTGGACAGATCGAGGATCTATTTTCAATGGCTACTTAATAAAGAATTTTCTAGAGATGAAGGTGATTACACTGAATCAAGTGTAGGAATGGCCATCTATATATTAGCCTTTGAAGTAAAGAAAGATGAATGGTAATGCCATAGGGTTGGATGGTACTCCTATAGAGGAATGGAAGTCTACAGGAGATATAGGGATCACTTAGTTAACAAATCTATTCAACAAAATCTGAGATGAGGGGAAAATGTTAGATGATTGGATGAGGAGCATTATAGTATACATCCACAAGAAGGAAGATATTCAAAACTGTGAAAACTATAGAGGAATCAAGCTTATGAGTCAAACGATGAAGTTAAAAAAGGGTAGGCAAGAATAAATAGTTTCTTATAATTATTTTGGTTTTATGCTTGGAAGATCAACTCTTAACTATGGAAGCTATTTCATGTTCATGCAACTGGTGGAGAAATTCAGGTTTAAAAAGTAGACTGTGCATATGATTTTCATTAATTTTCAGAGAGGTTATAATAGATTTTCTAAGAGATTATTTGGTGGGCATGAGCAAGGATATTCTTATTTGGTACATAAAAGCTATTGAAGATATGTTTGATGGAGCCGCAACTTGAGGTAACACCAAATGTGGAGAGACTATGGACTTTCTTGTGAAGGTAGGGATATATCAAGGATATGTTCTAAGCCCTTATTTGTTTGTCATTAGCATGTATAAACTAACTAACAAACTACAATATCATATCCTGTGGTGTAGTCTCTTTGTAGATGATATGATATTGTATTGGTGGATAAATTGAAGGAAGCCTTGACTAAAAAAGTGTAAACTTGGAGAATTACTCTAGAATTAAAGGGGTTGAGGATTAGCAGAAGTAAAACAGAATGCAAGAAGTGCATTTCTAGTTTAAAAGTGAGTAATGAAGATATAAAAATTAGAATTCAACACCAAAATGTTATACAAAGCAAGCAATTTTGATACTTGGGATAACTTGTTCAAATGGATAGTGATATTAACAATCATGTGATAAACAGAATTGAAGCATGATAGATGAAATTACAAGAACTTAGTAATGTGTTTTGTGATAGAAGAATTCTTGCTATGTTGAAGGAGAAGGTATACAAAATTACTACTAGACTCGTGATCTTTCATGGTGTGGATTTTTGGCTTATCAAAAAGCATTAGGTTTTATGTGTGCATGTGGTAGAGATGCATATGCTAAACAAAATTGAAGTAGGATAGATGAAATGGCAAGAAGTTACTAATGTAGTTTGTGATAGAAGAATCCCTACTATGCTTAAGGAGAAGTTCTACGAAATTGCTACTAGAACTATGATTTTTCATGGTGTGGATTCTTGGCTTATCAAAAGCATTAGTCTCAATGTGTGCATGTGGTAGAGATGCATGTGCTAAAGTGGATGTTTATCAAGCTCAATGTGTGCTTGTGGTAGAGATGTGTATGCTAAGGTGGATGTTGGATGCAACTAGGAAAGATCAAATTAATTCTCTTATTAGGGAAAGTTTGGGGTAGCACCCATAGATGAGAATATTAAGGATAGTAATTTCAAATGGTTTGGTCATGTGCTGAGAAAACTGGAGAGTGCACATGTTAGAGGACACTTTATTAAAGTTGGGAAACAACAAAGAGGTAGCCATTTTTATTTTAGCTGTTATATCTCTTAAATTTTATTTTTTGCCCTTCGTTCGTTCTTAACTTTTTCCTTTTTTCTACAATCAGTTGTTTTTATTGTAGTCATTATATCTTTACATTTTTTTCTTTTTTTTCTTCTTTTTACTACAACTAGTTGTATCTTTAAAAACTAGCCTTTGCTACACCTCAATTGGCCATTAACTGTAATGTTATTTATTCTCTCTCCAACCCTTGAGAAATCAATTGCAACTAAAAATGAATCTAGTATGATTCAAAATGTCTTGTACCAAAAAAAGAAAAAAATGTAAGCTATGGATGATACAACAAAGAGGTAGACCAAAAGAATACTTGGTTTGTAGGAATAAAGGAAGATCTCTAAGATTTGAGTATTGATGCTAATTTGGCTCTTAATAGAAGTGAATTCTAGAAAAGGATTCACGTAGCTGACCCTATGTAGTTAGGGCAATGCAAGAATGATGATGATATTGGCAGAACATTCTTTTCATTATGTGCATACTTCTCCTCCCATCCTAAAGCCATCCTGTGAAAGTGATTTGTAAATGTAAAGCAATCTATGAAAATGTTATTAAATTTTTTGGGCAGGCCGAAATTCCACTTTACAACTAGTGTCATACAAGGATTCAACAAAATGCAATATTTCTTGAGGAATTTCAAAACCATCTTGTAATATAGATTTGTAAATTTAAAGCAAGCAACGAAAACATCATTATGCTTTTTGGACGAATTGAAATTCTACTTTGCAACTACTATAATGCAAGGATTCAACAATATGCAATATTTCTTGTAGAAAATGTAAATCGTTGATTGGGTGCATACAAGTTAGTAGCATTCATTTCTATGGTGATACATCATCATCATCATCTTGGCCTTGTCCCAATAAAATGTGGTTGGTTGCATGAGTTTTTTTTTTTTTTTGACCATTTACCTCTATGAAGATCTAGATCTCTATTTATTTGCAGTTTCTTCAAATCATCTTTGATTGTTTTTCCCATGTTTTCTTTGGTTTTCCTTTTGGTGGCTTTCTTGTAACAGTGATTTAGCGACCTTTGTTTATAGGCTCACTTTCTGATCTTTTTTGCACATGTCTAAACCATCTAAGCCACCATTTCTGTAGCTTATTTGAAATAGAAGCCTCTCCAAGTCATTCTCTAATGTTTGTATTATGTAGTTTATCTCTTCTGGTAACATTCAATATCTATTGAAGCATTCCCATTTCTGTCACACTGATTTGTTGTTCATGCCTCTTTTGTATTGCCCAACATTCAACACCATATAAGATTGTAAGCCTAATTGCTGTTCTGTAAAATTTTCCCTTTAGTTTTATTGATATTCTTTTATTACATAAAACACCATTAGCCTATCTCCATTTTGACCATCTTACCTCAATTCTATTTGTTATATCTTTATCAATTTCACCATATGATTGGATGATTGATCCGATGTAGTGGAACTGTTTGCAGTGAAGGACTTTTTGGCCTTGAATTGTCACTTCTATTTCACCACTATTTATACTGTTATTAAAATTGCATTCCATATATTCTGTCTTATTTTTGCTAATTTTTAAGCCTTTTGATTCTAGAGCATGTCTCCACCTCTCCATTTTAGAAGCAATATTTTATTGAGTTATATCCACCAACACAATATCATCTGAAAATAGCATATACCAAGATATTTCACCTTGTAGTTGCTTTGCTAATTCATCTATAATAATGACAAATAAGTACGGGCTAAGTGCAAACCCTTGATGTAGATTGGAAAATCAAATGTTGTTCCACAAGGTATTCTAATTTTAGTGGTAGCCCCTTCATATATGTCTTGAATCACATTAATATATTTATCAGGGATGTTTTTTCTTTGTAAGGCCCACCAACCAAATAATATCTCTAAAAACTCATCATATGCTTTTTCCAAGTCAATGAAGATCACATATATATTTTTTCTATGTTTTTTAAATTTCTCCATCAATTATCGTATCAAAAAAATAGCCTCTATAGTAGTCTCCTTGGCAAAAATCCAAATTGATTTTCTGATATTGTTGATTCAAGTTTGAGACACTGCTCTTTAACTCTCTCCCAAAGCTTCATAGTATGGCTCATTAGCTTGATCTCTTTGTAGTTTGCACAATTATGTACGTCTCCTTTATTTTTGTAGATGGGAACAACAAATTTTTTTCTCCAATTGTTGGGCATTTTTCCATTCCTTAAAATTTTGTTAAATAATTGTGTCAGCCAAAAAACTCGTGTATCTTCCAGTGCTTTCTATGGTGATACATTCCTTGGAAAATTTATCGAGAATCTAGCAATCATTTTTGTTGAATTCATTCCACTATCATCATGTGTAGCTTCTTGTCGGCATTGACTGTATTCTATAGTTAGTTTCCTACTTCAGCAAATGGGGTGAATATGAAGATGTCATTTTTTTGTACCCTCACGTTGTACGAGTTGTATTTAAATTGACAACTGACTGGTCAGGAGGCAAACTGCCTTACTAGTAATTTAGATGCTGAAATCTCTCTCTGCAATGCTAGTCTTTGTTATGAACAGGTGAGACAAATATTTTATTAGTGATATAATATTTGGAATACAACCAAAATTGTTTTGAGATTGTAGTAATCATCCAAGTGACCTAGCATCAAAGTTGTATTGCAGAAGCTATCAAAAATTATAGTAACAAATACAGAATATAAAATAACCTCCTTTAATGTACTAATCGATTCCTAAGGTTGGACCCATACTAGCCTTTTATGTTTTTCTTTTTGGACAGCGCATTTATTTTAATATAATCCATCTCATCTAAAGTAATTAGTTATAGACTGTAACATTGAAAATGTTTTGTTTTGTTTTTTGGTTTATTGTTTTTTCCCGTTTTTTTAACCTTGTGGTGTAACAGGTATTTTGTCGTGGCAGCAGAAATACAACTCGGGGATTTAGGTATCCTTCTTCATCTTCTGTTTAGTAATTGTTTGTCTTTATGTTCATGCATGTTTGTTTGGGAACAATGTCTTATTCATATATAGAAAGAAACCAAGCCACTTCCTGTTTTCTAACGTTAAATAATTTTAGTCTATAATAGCATATTTCGGGGTTCCAATCTTTCTTCTAAAGATGAAATTAATTATCTCGAATCATAATGCGTAGGAAGTGACACAAATCATGCTTACAAATTAGGAATTTCTCTTCCAACATTCATGTCATGCAAATCCAACATTCTGTAAAGTAAACTTGTAGAGTTTGTTATCAATACTTCTCCACTTCCTTGACCACTGATCTAGTTGGAGTATTCCTGGGACACGTTTGCTGCCAACTCATCTTATATGATGTTGACCAAATATGTAGTGATTGATCAAAAAGCTATTTCTGTAGCTCAAGTAGTTAAAATGCTTCAGGAACGTAGTACATGCTGTAGTTGAATCTGTGGGCTCTCATACTGTTTTTAATATATAACTGATATCCTACTTGTACTCTGACTGCATTTTTTGTTCGCATTTTTGTTTTGGAACAAGTGGATCAATTCCATTTTAAGCTTTACATGACATGTATGAACTTTATTTCTTTTCTCATATCTTCCTTAACATGTTGCTAATGCCAAATATTTTTATATTTTGTTTTATTATAATCTCTGTATTTTCAATCAATACTGGGAATCTCATAATCTAATGTGAGAACCTTTAATTATGCCCTACTTTTACATTTCAGCAATGCATTGCATTTCTGTTCAATCACTTTCAATATTGTTCCTTAACAATAGTTTGAAATGAATTTTACACCGTCCAAAATTGGAAGGCTTCCATGAGAATTTCAAGAATACTCAAACAATATGAATAATGAGAAAACAATAATATGTCAGATTATTAGTTTGGTTGCTAGCTTTTTTTTTTTTTTTTTTTTGAGAACATGTTGAGATATATTAACTAAAAAATATATATATACAAGGGCATGAAGCCTAAAAAGAACCCTCCCAACCTCCAACATATCACTCCCCAAAATCAGCCCGCCCCCACACAAAATCCCACCTCTTCTGCCCCCTCCTCCCCCCCACCCCCTCCTCCCCTCCCTTGTGCCATCCACCCTGGCCTGAAGCTAGGCATGATCACCCCCCAATTAGCTCTCAAAATTCTAGGTATTGAAACACAGCATACCACAACCCCAAATCCTTCCCTAGGACCAAAACCCCAACCGCACAACCAAAAGTTGCCCAAACCAAACACCCCACAGCCCTACCCTGAACCTCACCGTGATCTCTCCGATGCAGGCCTCTATGAATCATCTGCGGCCTGACTTGCACGCTGAGTTCGTGTCTGTTCCCATCATTCCTACAGCATTGCATCACCCTCTGGCCTTTTCTGGCATGGCTACACCACTCTTTGCATCTCAAGAAGATCCCCCACTTGTTGTAGGTCCACTGCCCTTTGAAGATCCGCCTCCTATTGAATCTCCACCTACCTCCTGGTCCACCTTGCCTCCCAACCAGTACCTCTAATTGTCAAAACCTCACCATCCTCCCCTTGTTCCTTGCTAGTGAGCGTTTGAGTTCCCTGGACAGCCTGCCCATGCCTCCTTTGATAAACCAGCCATGACCTCAGCTGCCCAGGAATTTCAATCAGCCTTGATTGCCACAGGGCCATAATCACCCCAGGATGCCAACCTGGCCGCTTATGTTTTAGAGAGTCTAGAAAGAAGCAAGGCATGTTTGACCCTAATCCCATGGTTTAGTCATTGCAAAAATGCAAAATGGACTCCCAACAACTTGTGGGGGCAACTTAGCTAAATGAAAAATCGGTCAATCAAGATAGCTGCATTTTGCCACACCAAGGACATCGCTGCCTTTTGTATGTGCCCACTTGCAATTTGAGGAACCACACCCACCTTGGATAAACTCTTTAGCATATGTTTGATTGTGGAGTGTCGGAGCAATGATTTCCCCCTTTGTTGGCATTCCTATTACCTCTGCTAAGGTCATTTTTGTCACCAAAATCCATCTTCTACGAAACTTAGTTTCATCACCTACCCAATTATCAAAGAAAGACTAATTCGGCAGGCCAAGCTCCCCCTCAATATGCTGTAGCATTTCATCCCATCCAGCTCTTATGATCATCTCCTAAAGCTCTTCGTTCCCTTTAAACTCAGTGACTGCCAGCTTGTATATCATCACCTACCCCATACTATGCATCGCTTCAACTCACAAATTTAACCCAATGTTGGCAGTGGAATTCGGTGATAGTAGCCTTTTCCCACAAAGAATCAAATTATCTCTACACTTCCACTTTGCCCACAACATGGCCAGCTCTTTGGAGTCTTTGCTCGGCCTTAGTAGTGCGAAAGCCTAGTAGCTCACTAGACATCTTGCATAAATTGATAGTGATACAAAAAATGATCTTGTGTTTTGGTATTAGCTGTACAAAACAGGCAATTTGTATTAATATTTATCCCCCACATTCTTAAAAGTTCACGCACCGACAACGCCTTATGAGCGATTAACCACGCGAAGGCCTTAATCTTTTTGGGAAGTTGCCATCAGCAAATATCAATCCAACTAGCAATCGGTGGATGGATTGCCTAGATCAACTCTTTGGGATGTTTACTTAGCATCTCCTTCACTTGCATCTCCCTAACATGCTTGTAGATATTTTGCCATAATTGTGACCCCCCCAGTGTCCACTTCCCACCTACAATATTTCTACCACATCAGCCTCACCCATGGCACCTGTCCTTCCTCCTGTTCGATCAATTTGTTCACAAGGCACTACATGCCTAGCCTAACCTCGTCATGGAATGATAATAGCCTGATTCCCTCGGCTGTTTTCGGTCTCACTGTTGTCTCCCAACACACCAAGTGGAGTTTCTCCCCACCCTTGCCCTTGGAAGCAATGAATCTTGCCATCGCCATCAACATAGTCAAAGCCAGTAGCATCTTTCCTTTTCTAGTTAGAAACCCATTGGTCCAATGATCTGTCTTCGCACAGTCTTTGAACTAGTCCCATCCACGTTTTCTTAAGGTGCTAATTGAAAACTGTCATCCCTAAATAGGAGTCATGCATGTGGCCTAGCAAGATTCCCAACACTTGCGTTATCCTCCCACCCACCAGTGCCATTGTGTTAATCAAATGTATTGTTGACTTACCTTTATTGATTTCGAGACCTAGCTCCAACTCCATTCGCTCTAGGGCTCTCTTAAGTGCCTCAAGTTGGGGAACGGTTGCCATAGAAAAAAGAATTGTATCATCCACCTAATGCGCAGTGAGATAGTGGACCCCAGCAATGTTCAGCCCTTGCATTCCCTCGACAATGCAATAGTTTTGCAACATGTCCATTACTAAAATAAATAGCAATGGTGACAATGGATCTCCTTGCCGCGGGCCTCTTATTGGCGGCTTGAATGCCCACAATCTCCGATCAATGTTAAAAGAATATCGACCAGAACTTTGCAGCCAAATGCAGAGATTAACAAATTCGGGCTTGAACCCTTTATGGAGCATTATCTCTTTCAAAGCCGCCTAGCTTATAGTGTCGTAGGCCTTGGTGATATCTAGCTTTACACACATCCCAGGAAATCTAGACCTTTGCAGCAAGTGTAGAATTTCCTCAAGTAGCAAGACCTGATCCTGCAGGAAACAGCCTTTGACAAACCCTTCCTGGTTCTCTGCCACCAGATTCTCCATTAATGGTGATAACTGGTGAACAATCATTTTGGTGAAAAGTCTTAGAAGAGTATTACAAACCCTGATTGGCCTAAAATGGGCCGACGAAGTGGGATTCAGCACCTTCAGAATAAGGACAATTCGCGAGCAATTGAGCTCCCTGCGAACCTGTTGCCATTGCAACATACTGTTGAACTCATCTAATAGGTTCGCCCCCTAAATGTCATCAAATTCCTGAAAAAATTCTATGGGCCACCCATCCGGCCCTAGCACCTTATTGGCTTGCATGACCTCATAGTAGTTTCCAGCTCCAGTCTAGAAAAAGGCCACATCAAAGCCTGGTTTTCGGTCTCATTCAAAGCTTGCCGCACAGGAGTTGAAATCTGTGCCATCTCTGTACCTTGCTAAATATTGTCCCAATAAGCCTGCACTGCCTTAACTACTTGTGATGCCCACTTGGCCCCTTCTCCCGTCTCCCCATGTAACATCCATTGTAGCTTTTTCTTCGTTTCCCCCCATCCTTTGGCCGCAACGAAGAAAAAGCACGTGTTCCAATCTCCCTCGTGTAACCAGGTACTACGAGCCCATTGTCGCTAGTAGCCCTCCTCTTCCAGATCTAGCTCCTACAGCTCTCCCAATAGTTCATGCTCCTCATCGGCTAGATCAGCCCCATTTTCTTGCAGTGTTTGTATCTCCCTAAGGCTACTTTGCAACCGCACCCTATAAGCCTTGAAATCGTACTCCTCTGAAGCTCTAGCTCTTAGTCTTTATTTTAATAGCTTTAGTCCCTCTTTTAGGAATTCCCTTGGTTCTTGATCCACTAATTAGCCTTGCTAGATGTCTTGAACCATTGGCCTCAACCATGGCTTACCCAGCCATGTGCGCTCGAAATGGAAGGACCTGGGAGCTTGACCCTGACTACTGCCAAGTTGACAAAGAATGGATCAGTGATACGAAGCATGTCATTCCTTTCTCATGACTTGAATATCGAATACCAATAACAACCGCATACTAACCCAAACTCGGTCGATTCAAGATTGAACCTGATCTTACCCCCATCTCCTATTGCTCCAAGTAAATTTGTAGCCCTCAGTATCCATATCCACCAAATTTTGGTCCTGTAGAAACTTAGCATGTTCTGGTCCTCTAGGCAATTTCATGTTGTCCTCTCCCATTTTCTCCCATGGGTACAATTTTTGGTTAAAATCGTCAATTAGGATCCACTCTTTATCAGGGACCACTTGGGCCACCCACCTCAATTCTTGCAACCGCACCTCCCAATTCTGCGCCCTGTAAACATTTGTCAGCCAAATGTTTTCATGAGTCACATGAATTGTCTGACTCCATTTGGATTCATCAATCGACATAATCTGAAACTGGGATAAAATGGCTAGTCCCCATGCACGGTCCTTGCATGGGACCACCTACAAATTCCAGCCCTCCCATTGTAACAATCTTGATTCAGCTGCTTGCAACTTTGTCTCTTGCAAACACACCATGTCACATCCCTCATTCCATACAATTGTTTTAAGGGTATTTTGTTTGTAGGGGGTACCTTGCCCCTTGTAGTTCCAGGAAAGAATCTTCATGGAGAAACAGATGCTCGCTTGTGATACATCTTTTTTAGGGCCTTTTGCACTCCCAGATCAATATCAAATTGCGTCAATTTCTTCCTCGCTGCCAGTGCATCCGGCTGACTAACCTTACTTCCTGTCGGGGAAACCATAGCCACCCCAACACTGATTCAGCAAGTGCTTGTCGGGCCCCAATGATGTCTTGCATCTTTGGATGGGAGGAGCCTCAACCCAATGTAATCCATTCCCCTAATGGAGGGAGCTCACCACCTTGCAATTCCGTCAAAGTTGCAGCCTTGACCTTCGGTGTATAGGTGACTATGTGGTGGAAATATCCTCTACCGTCTCATCCTGTCACACCTTTGTAGTCTTAAACCTCTCACCCTCCAACAACTTCGACTCCCTTGTATCATAACCCAAGGCCATCGACATTTTCCCAACCTTCTCAATAAGTCCTTGCCCCTCTCCTCCAACAGTTGCCCCCATGGTAGGCACATGGGGTCTAGCTTTATGTACTTGACATGCCAGTGCCTCAGTTGCTGCCTTCACCACTTGACCCTTCCTCCCAACTAGGTTCCACCCACCCTGTGATTGGTGCAGCTGACCCTTCAGTCAGATCTGACAGTCCGCTGTCAAGTGCCCCTTTCCATACATCGCACACCTAGCAGACAATGCCTCTCTTGGCACTGGCTTAATGGTCGGTAGATTCTCACACTGGACCTGTATCTTTTCATCTCCCGGGGCTAGGTCCAAAACCACTTTGCTGACCCGATCCTCATACCCCAATGACCTCCAGATGCAGAAATGAGCATAGCCCATTCTGTCCATCGAGGCAGTGAAAGTGTTGAACTTTATAAATTCCCTGAACAATCCAACTAGTGATTTCAGAAAGACCGACGTCCAAAACTCCAGAGGCAGATCCAAGATCCAAACCCAAATTGGTGCCCGATTGAAGAGATTTGCATCTTGGTGGACCCCTACCCTCCACCTCGCAAGAGCCAACCCATGGGCCCTGTCAAACCATGGTCCCCCCAATAGTACTCATTCCCTGTCTGCTTCCAACTGGAACACAAACAAAAGCCTGTCATCCGCTAGGCTTCGGACTTGCACATTCGCCAATCCCTAGGCTATGCAAGCCCAGTGTTGGATAAGGTCCATCTTAGGTTGCACACCCTCTGAAATAAACTTGCCAAGCAGGCTAAGCTCCAAAGCATGCAAACCCTCTACAAGTGGATGCCTCATCTTCAGTCTCATGTGCTGCCCTCCCATGAGCAAGCTTCAGTCCCTTCCTCCCCATTAGGTGACACCATAGCCCTGCTGGCTGGTCCCTTCGCACTCCCAGCTGTGCTACCTTCCACTGCCACCTCAGCAACCCCCAACCCTCCGAGCTCTCCCCCTTGATACCTGACCCAACCTGCCGTCCGCAAGAACCCCTCCGCCATTGCCAACACTCGCCACACCCCCTCCAACATGCCCCACGCTCCCAATGTCCTCCACTCGCCCAACGCTCATGATGCTCCCACTTTTTAGTTTTCTTGAAGTTTTGAATTTTGGATTCTTTTGAATTTTGGATTCTTCTTTTTTAAAAAATCTTTTTCAAATTATTATTTGACAGGGCAAGAAAGCTGGACTTTAAAAAAAAAAATCAGTTGCTTCATTTTCCAAAAAGTATTGCTTGAAAAAAAACAGCCAAGTAGTAGATGTTTTCCTAGCCAAAGAACTGGCTATGTATTTTGTCAAATTCTGCAAACTTTTGTAGAATTTTGTATTAGTACTCCCAGAATTGGATCCTATTGTCTGGCCAAGCGGAGCCAGATGCTTGAAAATGCTATCTAATTTAGAAATTTGCTTTTCACTATCTTAAATTTAAGAATTAGTTTTGGGCTGGTTTAGCGGAACAACATTGTTCATACGTCGTAGTCACAGTTTTTGCTTAAAAATAATTATTGCGATGGTTGTAACATGATATCAGATAAAGCATGATATTTAGGTGCAAACTTGATTATAGGATTATAAGCAGCATGTTTGTTTCTTTCTGTATGTTGATAAGTATACTTGGGTGCAGTTGTGGCCTATGGCTTTTGTTTCATTCATTGTCCGTGAGAGTTGAAGATGGTGAGAGCATGAACACATTTGTGGCAATTTGTGATTTTGTGAGAAAGTTTTTTGTTTGTGAAGAATGTCGCCAGCATTTCTCAAATATGTGTTCCAGGTTTGCATATATTAAATCTTATAGTAAATTTCTGGCAATATTTTAATTTTAACTTGGTTGTGAAAACTAAGCGTAACCAGTTATCAGTGTCCAGGAGCCTATAAAATCACAGCGTGACTTAGTTCTTTGGCTATGGAATGCTCATAATAAGGTGAGTTCATTTCATATGATTTATTATGAAATCAGTTGGCAAAGCCTGTTAAGGATCATGAATTCTGTCTTTTTACAGGTCAATCAACGATTAATGGTCGAGGAGGCCAAATTAAAAACAGGTGACCCGAAGTTTCCAAAAGTTATATGGCCACCAAAACACCTTTGTCTAACTTGCTGGGACTCTTCAAGAAAGAAGCATGATGAAACAAACTTAGATACCCTCTGGAACAAGACGGAAGTTTACCAGTTCCTTATGAATTACTATGGAGCCAGCCTTAAGAATTCAATACAAGTTAAACAAAATGCTGATCAAAAGCAACGTATAACGGAAGATCTTTCTCCCACTAGTGCTGTCACAGTACCAATTGGTGCTGCAGTTGCAATAGCAATTGCAAGTTGTGGGTTTGGAGTAGTGGCTTGTTGTTGGAGAATGCAGCAGAAGAAACGAAGGTACAAGCGTTTCTAATGCCCTACTCTGCATCTATAGAACTCTCTCTTTCCTCTTTATTATTAAATGCCTCTATGCTATTTGTAGCAGAATGCTTTAGAAGTTTAGAGGATACAAATGAGACATTTTTAGGGGAAGGCTGTTCAATCTTGCAGCACTTATGATCAAACCAATGCTGGATGGATGAGTGCCCCTTTACCTGCTACATTTGTGTCTGCCCATGGAATTTTGGCACAAGATAATAATCTTTCGATGGTTTCATAATTGTTTGATTTTGTCATCCTTTGTTGTACAAATATATGTAGTGAGAAAATACGGTTAATGGCATTTTGTCATGGCCTAAGAAAACACCGTTACGGTTAATGGCATTTTTTTATTGCCAATTTTTAAGTATTTTCGTAATGCATTTTGAGAACACATCTTTTTATTTTGTGACTTTTCATATTTTAATTGGATGTTTTTCATGGTTTGAAGCGTGCAATTGAATTGAAATAAGTGATACGGTGTGTTTCAGAGCTGGAGTAATTTAGTAGGAGGTAGTTAGGACAATTGAAGATAACAAATTGCTCTTTGGGAGATGTTGAACTACCGTATCTTATTAGGATCCTTGAAATGGAAGCAACTCCACAGTTGTGTTAAGATTATATATTTTGGGGAATACTGGTTTTAATAAACGCAAATGCTAGTGTTGGATAATTAGATGAAACAAGTATGCGGACACGTGCACTAGTTTTAATGCATTTGAAGGTTACCATTGTTTGTTATAATTCATGTTGAAGGTTAAACCTGACCTTCAATTTATGAGAAAAATTTTGTTAATTAGTATCATGCAATTTTTAGGAGAGCGACTTGCATCCTTTGTGTCAAATTTCTAAGAAATTTTATAAAAGGAAGAAGCTCTTTTGATTGAAAGAGTTCTTGTCTATTGATAAACAATCAATGTGCATGTGCAACTTGTTTTTAATTGAAATCAATTCAGATATCTATTACATTTAAAAATATTCAAAAATAGCACGATTTTTAAAAGTTGGATTTTTGAAAGGTTGGTAATCAGCATTTTAGTGGTTTAAAGATGTTTTATTATGCTTTTTGTTGTACATTTTCATGTGTTAAAGTTTTATATGCAACAGAATATTAAAACATTGGAAAGAGTGTGAAATGGAATTCCGGGAAGTAGATATATGTCTTATCAAAGAGTATTCAAGTTTTGATGCTGATTGATTTCTGTGGAATGCAAAATGGGATATTGGATTGGTTTTAGTGGAGTGCAAACTGAAGTTTTCATGTAATGCAAAATGGAATATAGAGGTGGAAACTGGATTAGTCAAACTGTGATTGTGTTGTCTTATATCCTTTAATGTTATTGAAGCGAGTGATAATGGCTAAAGTTGAAGTGGTTACAATGATAAGTGGCCAAAGTGGTTACCTCAAGTTATAGTGGTTACCTTATTGGTGGTAAGAGGTTGCAAGTTTGGATTATTTTTAGTACACTTCTTATGCTCCCTATAATGGTAATCTATGTAATGGAACTTTTAGAATCTCTCTCCAATAAAGAGAATTTTTAATAATATACAATTAAATAATGAATTGAATTTCAAGTTTTGCTTTCTTAAGAATGTCTTATGAATTTCCCAATTAAATGTCATCGACTTTGCTTGAATTGTGTAATTTTTTTTCTCTTGATGAGAAAAAAAATGTTTTAAACCTATACAACTCCTTTTTTATTATTCTATGTAACTTATTTATAAGTCACCAAGAACTCCTTTATTGTAAGGACCTCGAATCAATGCATGCATGCAATTGATTTAAGTTCTTAATTCTTATTTGTAGTTATGAAATTAGTATACATTTTACATATTGGTTTCTTTAGGACAAAATTGATGCATCATATGGAAAAATACTCTTCATAACAAAAGTCTTTGCTCCTAATATTCTAGAAATTTTGCAATCTTTGGTCCATGGGACCTCTTTCTTAACATCCATGACAAGGAAGTTTCTTCCTTCATTATTTATAGCTTGTTGTCTATGCCACTTGCTTCAGGCTTTAAAAATTGCCATTACTTGTAGACTTATTCCTCGTAATTGAAGTATTGGATATTCTATGAATTATTACCTTGGACTTTGCCTTCTTGATTTTGACCCTTGTTTTTGTACTTGTCCTTAACCCTATCTTTTGATGAAAGCTATTCTTGAAATTCACTTCTTTTGTCTCTTGCTTCAAAATCTATCTTTGGGAGGACTTATGCATATTTCTTTATCTTTTTCTTAAAACCTTTACTACCTTTGCTATTTAGTTTGGTTTGCTTTTGTAGCCTTTAGTGCCAACTCATATGTCTCATTTGAATCTTGAAGTTCATAAAATGTTAAACCATTGTTCATTATCTATTTTCTGACATCCAAGAAAATTGTTCAATTGCTCATAATAACTTCATTTAATACTAGCTTGATACTTAAAGAATCAATATAGAAATCTTTGACATCTTTCTTACCTTGTCATAGTTAAATAAGCCTTTTGAAAAGTTTCTTTTAAACTAAAGACCTAATGAATTTTGTCCTCAACTTGTGCTCCATAAATTACTAGTTCTTGGAGGGAATATGTTTCTTTGCATAATAGATCATACTTTGTTTGTAAAAAATGTAATAACAATTAGGTGTTAGCTTAGAGACTCTTAATTTAAAAGCTCCAAGTCATGAGTTTGATTTTGGTATGCAATGTTGAACTATAAAATTCTAATTAGATTATATATCTTGAGGTGATTATTTTGGGGTTAAAACACACTGGCCAACACCACAACAACCTTCCTCCTCTAATAAACCACCATTTGGGTGGACTTTGGAAAATAAGTAATTATTGTCATAATGTTGCGCCAAGAGAAACTTTTTCACATGAATTATCATTGTAATGTTAGGTCAAGAGAAACTTTTTCACATGAATTATTATGGGTATGCATTGGTTGGATTTTATCATGGAAAATAAATAATTATGGTCCTTTTTACTAAAATTATTATTATACATACCAACACAAAATTTTAAACCAAACAATTACTATGACAAGAATTATTAAATACTAATTCTAATTTTTATTTCAAAATAAAAATCAATTTTCAGAATATCATTAATTTGAAGTAAAAAAGAAAAAGAAAAATTCCCTGAACCAAATAATAAATATACAGTAAGGAAAAAAAGTGGAATGAGCAACCTCTTAACTCCAAATCCTTGGCAGAGAATGAACAAACCGCTTGAATTTCCTCTCATTGACTACAGCCATTGCCACTACAATTTTTAGGATTTCTCTAGCACAAGGCCATTTTTCCATTTTACCAGTTTTGTGGGTTTAATTTCCTTTTTCACGTGAAATAGAAGTTGGATCCATAGAACTGGCAAATTGAAATTCTGGGCTGCAAGCCAAGCGGCAGAAGCAGCAGCAGCAGAGATCCTATCCAAGTCATCCAAGCAAGCAAGCAACAAGGATAAGATTGATGTGACGTGACAAAAAACAAAAACAGAAGAAAGCTTCTGCTGCTGCTGCTGCTGTTACCTCCTCCTTTGTGTTGAAGCTTCAGCACATTGGCAGTGACGATGGCCATGGCCATGGCCACTTACAAATACATCTCCGTTTGTAGCTCTGCTACTCCAACAAGAAGTGCTGCTAATAGTTCTTGCATGCTTTCTTCATCATATATGCCACCGCCTTCTTTTTCATTGTCCTCTGCTGTTCGCGTTAAAAAATCCACAAATTGTTTTGGAAAGCTGTCACTTCCGCGGAATTTGAGTTCGAGTTCGATTTGGAGAAGCCTTCAAAGCCCGTCGTCATTTGGCCACTGGCAGGAACAGAAGCAGAAGCAATCCTCCTTTACAGTCATGGCTTTAGCCAAAGGCAAAGCATACAAAATGAAGACCAACAAGGTAAGCATTACTTGCATTCCTTCTGTCTCCTTTCTTATTTGCTTTTCAATTTTTTTTGTAACGATGGAATAGGAATTGTTCAGACTTGAAACCATAGCGTGTAATTAAGGCTGTTAACTTTTAGGTTTTAACAATTTTGCGCTTTCTTTGCTTGCTGTGATTTCGGTTTAATGCTGCTGTATTTAGTGCAACTAATTGCTTGATTTCAATTAGGGCACCAGAGTTGCTTTCTCAAAACATCTTTGAAATATATGATTGTTTTAACCAAAGTTTGGTTACAATTACCAGTGTTTAGTTTGATAGGTAAAAGGGTTGGAAAGTAAGATAAAAAAAAAATTAAACTTCATTTATGATGAAAACATGTACGTTTGTTTAGGATTTCTTAAGCCTTTTGATTTTATGGTTACATCTTCTATTTGTTAATTTTCAGACTTTGTTTGCCTGCACTTTCCTTGATGTTGCAGCTTTTTCCACTGTCATTTTGTACTTTTAACTGGGCTAATCTTGCAATATTCAACTGCAGGGCCTTAACCTTGGACTGACCTTAATAATTAAATTTTGAATGTTTTTCAAGATATCAGAAACTTAACAAACCATTGAGGTTGAGTTTCATTTATCTTTAAAGTGGTCAATAACCATTAAATATGCTCTAATGTTTTTGCTGAGACAGCATTTTTGTCATAACTGCCTGATGATCTTATCTCAATTTATGCATGGCGGTACTGTATATTTATCGGCACATGTGCAACTTCTTAAAGATGCATTTTAGTGTCAGTTCTCAAACATATCATTTCGCCCAAAATGTGTTTGTGTTTGCCCTTAAATAAGGGATGGCGGTTTAGGGTTGTCTTCAGTGTATATATGATGGCTGATCTCTGATCCTCAGAGTGCAGAAGGATTAAAGTAGATTTACCATTTAAGAATTCTTACTCAAATATTGCATTTATATTACAAAGTTTAACTGTTTCATTTATATATCTTACTAACAGAGATTAATTATTTGATTGGCTGATTGTACCTGATTGATTTCTCTTTCAGTCATTATCAGTGGTTTTTACAATGTCACACAAGCATTGCGTGTACATGATCTGAAAGTCTTGTGTATTTCAGATCTTTTAAACGAAGCTTAATGGATATCCAATGGTGCACATTGTTTTCATTTACTATTGAGAAAAAAGAATTCTGTATTGTCAACCTTAACTACAAAATAATGGTTTAGCACATCTCTGCCTCTCACGGACATTTGGTACTTCTTATTTTTCAGAGGAATAGCATTATCACTTTAGGGAACAATCTCAGCATAAAGCTTAGTAAAACCTATTTTCTGATGAATATTTTTGATATTTTTTAAACCTTTTTCTATTATATTGAAGGCTTCATACTTCAGTGAAGTGAAGTAAACACTGGTTAGCCTTTACCTGGACTCTGGTTTTACATAACTTTATTTCTATCTTTGTCATGGCAGCTAAAAATTTTTATTCCCATTTATTTAGAGTTTCAATTGGAGGTAAGAGTTTGTTTCTTTTGTTTGGCTTCTTGAAAAATTATGATGTTTGGCATTTTTTATACGTATTATTGCATTTCCTTTCAAGTTTATACTTGCTGATGAACACAACGGTCATTTACTGTATGCCAACCACTTACAAAGTTATTAAATGTCCTAAATTAATGACATTTGTTGTTTCCCCTTTGCATAGGCAGCAGCCAAGAGATTTCGTGTAACAGGAAGTGGAAAGTTAATACGCAGGCGAGCTGGAAAACAACATTTGCTCGTGAATAAAACGAAGAAAAGGAAAAAGCGTCTCTCTAAAATGGTTTGTTTCTATGATATTTTTTGACCAGTTAATCTACAATGTTCTTTAACAGGCTAGTAAAATATCCAATAGTTTTTATCAACAATTTGAAAAGGTTCATGTCTGATTTCTTTGAACATAAAATGCTAACGAGATACTATTATAAGCAGTTTGTCTCATGGGACTGTAAATCATAGGTCGTCTTCATCATCATTTAATCTTACCCCAACTATACATGGTTGCTTAATGAGTTATTTTCACTGGCTGCATTTATCAAGAACCATCTCATTAGTTATTTCAGGTTCTTTTATATCTCTTTTCATTGCTACTTTGTGTCTCTGTCGGTCTTTCTTTTGTTGCTTTCCTTTAACATTAACCGAGTAGCATCCTTTAATAGGTGCATTTTCTGGTTTATAGTAGACATTTCCAACAAATCTAAGGCAACTGTTCTTCATCTAATCACGCATTGGTACTATTATGAAGCCTTTGTGGATTTGAGAACTGCTATTTCTATCTCATCTTATATTGTTTATCATCTATCTTTCTCACTGATGCAACATAAATAGGTTGCTTGTGTTGTTTTTTATGTCCCAACATTTTGCCCCATAGAAAGCTGCAGCATTGTCATTTGAATTCTTCTGTCACACAGCACACCATTTGCTATTGCAAGGATTTCTGTTGTTCTAAAATGGTGTAAATAAGATCGAGTAAAATATATGAAAACCTATTTAGGAATATGTTCTGCTGTTCATGTGGCGTGCCTTTTGGAAACTGATTTCATACATGAAAAAAATACGTCAAGTCTCAGTTCCAGTATCACGTTAACTAGTGGAGAAATGGATGAATTAATTTCTTGCATAGCCGAGCTTTCTACTTACGTGTAAGTTTCTCTCCCAGTTACAAATATTGCAACAGCAAAATACATGAAAACTTCAGCCAGAAGTGTGGCATTAAATAGTTTAATTTGACATCTCTTTAGATGAGAGACATGAGAGTCGATAAGAAATCTTATATGTTTGCAGGAAAACTTATTGCATGTAGCTTCATTTTCAGTCCTTTGTACAACTTGTGCCACTGTAATTCTTTTTGACTGTTTGAAAAATGTCTGGAATAATTTGGCTTCTTTGTTAATGTTTATGGTAAATGAAATGCATTATAAGCATCATTTGTTATGGCCGTGCTTGATGAAATGGCAACCTTTGACGATTGTTATGGTTAAACTTCAAATCGTTTATCACTGGGGATATCTTCTTTTTAGCGTATGCTTAATGCACAGCTTCTATTTATGCATGTTGTTGAGGAATTAAAATTGTAATGTTGTCATGATCTATACAAGAAAAACTGAAGATGTTTTACCTAGTTAATTTATAAGGACGTCTACTGAGTTTCTCCATTTAGATTTGCATACTATAATTTATAGATAGGTAGATGTTTGCTCTTTCCAAAACAACTGAATGCAATGGTTTGATTCTTATTTTTAAATGGCATAGGGTTTTTTCCAGTAATTTAAAATACTTGAATGCTTATTCGTGTTTCCTGATTGCAGGCCTATGTTGACAAAAGTGACTATAGGAATGTTTGCAAGAATTTGCCCTACGTGAAAGTGAATAAAAAAATAGCTCCTTGACATGCATTTATATTGTCATGTCGTTCCTCTGTAACCATTCCAGGAAATGTTGGATTCTCTTACACTTTAGTTGACTTTTGTAATTCTAATTCTGCCTCTAATGAGAATACCAAGATTTGTTTTTATGGATCGTGTTTATTTCGCAAGACATTAAAAATGAAAGAAAAGCTAGAATGCTTTAGGAATAGTAAGTTTCAGTCCAGCTTAGTATCATTTGCTAGTTAGATTGTTTTTAAAATTGTTTAACCAAGGTTTTTTTCCCCTTAAATCTTCCTAGCTTTTATCTCAATCATTTGTTTTTACTGGTTTAGACCAAATCTTCTTTAACTTTGATTCAATTCTGAAATCCCTTGGTTCTCTCAGGAGCAATTTTTTTTGCCTCGAGTGAACCGTTCAACTTTTCATCAGCTTTAAATTGGGATTTATAGTACATTGGAGGAATCAACCTTGAAGGGTGCTTTGTATTTTTTTTCTTTAATTACGGAAGGGCAAATTCTGGTTTCCACTATGATGGGTAGGTGAGGAATTTGACCATGGTTTGTTGGGTTGGTGACCTATACCATAGCATGTGGCCCCACATGGTATTTTTAAACATATTTTAAAAAATTTTCCATACCCAAATTCTTTTAAGCCAATTTTAAAAAAAACAAGCATGAAATAGTTTCATTTGATACCCACGTTACATAGTATGGATAAGATAGTTAAATGAAGTTGTATTTAGGGAAGTTACTAGTATGAGTAATGGACTTTTAAGAATACAAGTATCATAAACTATTCGTTTGTTAATTTTACCAAATTGTTCATTTTGAAATTGCAAATACGTAACAGGTGAATTGTGAAAAAGATTTCATGTAGCTAATCTTATCTTTGTTGGGCTACGGATGATGATGATGATAATGCTCCTTTTGAATTTGTAAGTTTGAATAATTTTTCTTGGTGAATTGTGAAAAAGATTTCATGTAGCTAATCTTATCTTTGTTGGGCTACGGATGATGATGATGATAATGCTCCTTTTGAATTTGTAAGTTTGAATAATTTTTCTTAATAAATTTAAAACTTACTGGATAAAGATAATATAGTAAATCAAGATTTTACAATGTCACATTTGAAACGTGATATGGAAGTCAAAATCCACATAATGCTCAAACTAGACATTGGAATTAGTACAATATCCAAAAGGAAAACCTATAAAAAATACAGAGGTATTTGCAACTAAGTTGAGAAGAGATAGAGCTTTTGATAAGTATAAAGTGAGGATTGTAGTGTAAGAATTCTTGCAAGATGAAGGAACTGAGACCTTTGCATTGCTAATGAACAATGAGTGTCCAATATGCCCAATTGGTTGAATTCCATGGATGTGGCTACTATGGTATCAAGATCATGAAGTGTTGATTGTAAGTCGTTAGCTTTTCATTTGGACTAGTGGTAACTTTATCATGTATGGTTTAGTCCAAAGTGAAGCATATGATTATTGATGTTATTGAGGTTTTAAACTAAATTAAATAATAATATATAAATTAATTACTTAATTTAATTAATAATAAGAAGATACATCCTAAACTATCCTAAGGGTGATGAGAGTAGTTTCCAACTTGCCATGCACATCTTGAACTCACGTATCCATTACTAGGATTACCAAATATTATGTTACTAGGTAAAACAAGCAATAATGTTATTAGGATTACCCAATGAATACGTGTTTATGCTTGAAACTAGCCATGCTTATTCCACCAATTGATTAATGTGCATAAAAATGCAAATATAACTAAGTACATGGAAAGTAAATTGCATTGAAACAAAATATATTCTGAGTAAAGTGAAGCATATGGTTTAGTCCAAAGTGAAGCATATGATTATTGATGTTATTGAGGTTTTAAACTAAATTAAATAATAATATATAAATTAATTACTTAATTTAATTAATAATAAGAAGATACATCCTAAACTATCCTAAGGGTGATGAGAGTAGTTTCCAACTTGCCATGCACATCTTGAACTCACGTATCCATTACTAGGATTACCAAATATTATGTTACTAGGTAAAACAAGCAATAATGTTATTAGGATTACCCAATGAATACGTGTTTATGCTTGAAACTAGCCATGCTTATTCCACCAATTGATTAATGTGCATAAAAATGCAAATATAACTAAGTACATGGAAAGTAAATTGCATTGAAACAAAATATATTCTGAGTAAAGTATTGCAATGAAATATGAACCAATCTCGATGAGCTTATTGTTGTTCATGGAATTTGTTCAGGTATAATACCCCTCAAATACTCAAATAAGACACCATACAATTGACTAAAATCTAAACTACATGCACTCACTAATTGTTTGCTAAGAGTATGGAAGAAAACTACAAGAGTTTGACTACACTATTGACCAAATGGTGCCAAATACATAGCAGATGCTCACATAGTTATAGGCAAATATAGAGACTATATCAACACATGCATTAACACATCTTAGGCTGCATCGATGTAGCTACGTTATAGCAGATGCAATATAGCATTTGCAATGTAGTAGTTAACTGAGATGTATCAACGAGCATGCAATGTAGCAACTATGATATAACAAATGTGATGTAGCATCTATGATATTGTAGCCAAACGATGTTTAACATACATCAACATAGCTACATTATAGCAGATGCTATATAGCATCTACAAATGTAGTAGCTAACTAAGATGTATTAATAAACATGTGATATAGTAGCTACGATATAACATGTGTTATGTAGCATCTGCAATATCATAGCTAAACAATGCTTCATCAATTGCTTATATAATCACTTTCACATTGATTATTTCATTATCAATTAAATTTCAATGGTATTTTTTGTATGGCAAGTTGCAAAAAGAAGTCTATATAAAATAATTAAAAGAATTTGTAAAAGATACTAACCTAATTTTTTGTAAGTTTAAGAAAACAATTTATAGTCTTATGCAAGCTCCAAGAGTATGCTATTATAAAATCAATAAATTTATAACCAATTATGGCTATATAAAATCTCAAAAGACAATATTTTATGCCCTAATAAAGGAAGAAAACTCAAATCATGAGGTGTTACTTATTGGTAGAACTTTTGATTTGAAAACTCCAAGTCATGGCAAGTTGGAGGATGCTTGATGTTTTATGGGTGTCAAACCCCAAAAAATATATATATTAGAAATAAAAATTCAAAGTGCAAAAACATAGGAGTACTATAGAGAGAAGAAACTTCAAATCAATAAAAAGGGATGTCTTTTCAAGTTTTTATCCTTATAACCAATCTCCTGAAAAACCTTCCCTCTATGGTAGAAAATTAGGCATTCTGTGAAAAGATTAACATTAGGTGGAGGTAGAGAAGGCCCCCGCCCTATCCATAAAATGACCTTTATTAAGAGATATTATCTCTATATTTTGACCAACTATAAACAAATTATTAGTAGTTAAAATATCTTGAACATGTCAGCCATTCTGAAGATTTAACATGTAATAGCTAATAGATAGACTTCCTTGATGTTTTTTATCATGAAGAACCATTTGGAAATCATTTGAATCAACAAAAAGTTTCTGTGAAATCTTAAGAATAAACATTTTTCCCCTTGGTCATTAAAGAATTCTTTAAAATGGATTTGACTAGAACCTTCCTCAAAGGTATATTTTGTTGAACAATAGTAAAAGAACAACTGTTGAAACATCAGTAGAAGAAATCGTTGCAAGATTTACAACATCTGTAGAAAAAAAATTAGCATGATCTATAACTTTTGTAGAAGAAACCTTAGTAGTGTTTGTAGTAGCTTGGTGCTAATGCGCTTGCATAGTCTTTTTTCACAACATAAAAGGACATGAATCAAACATATGACCCTCTCAATGATAATAGTGACATGACTTTGGAAGATTATAATAAATAGCCTTATACACATAGTCAATTTTGCCAACATGCAGAAGCATTTCTTGCTTATGCAAAGTAAGATATACCTTAATCATATGTTAAATTCTATGAAAATGACTAGTTGTAGCAAGGATTTCATAATGTTTGATTGGCCCAATTCTAGAGATAATATATGTTTCAACTTTTTAAAAAAATGAATGGAAGATTTGACAATTTAACAAAATAAGGAACTCTTCGAAATTTAGGAGATATTGGATTAAAAGAGAGAGTTCACTTTCAAATAATTAATAAAGCATGATGATAATTAAAAACACCAATATCAAGGGCCTTGGAAATCATCATCGAATTAACAAATTTTACCAAAAATGAGTTTTGATCGATAATGTGCATGGACAACATCCAATACTTGATCTTTCCAAAACAGATTTAAATAACTCAAAAAACTTGAGGAACAAGGTAAATAATCTAGAATTTGTATAAAAACATACCTTTCAAAACTTTCTTAAGTAATAGATTCATATAAATCGTTAAGTAACTTGTAGAATGGTAAAGAAGCAGTGAATCCACTTGAAGGATCACCTAATGAATCTAATGGAATTGTATGTATACCCAAATATATTTGCTAGAGAAATATAAAATTCACTAAAAAATCATATTTTTTCGATTTGTTAATAATGGACTTTGCCTTAGTGATAATATCGTGTTTCGCCTATCTTTTATATAGTGATTTTACTCTTAGTCTTTCCCTACTCATACTGGCTTTATAACCTTGTTTGTTTGTATTAGTTGCTATGAATATTGACTTTATTTGAATCTTTTAAGGATTTATAAACATGTACTTTGGGTGTTGGAACTTGAAATAAGTGAAATATAGGTACACCCTAAGGTTTATAGAAGTTTCTAACTCAGTGCTACCTAGTAGAATTGAACCTCTTACTTGGGGTTACCAAGCCAAGACCTGTACCACTAAGGTAACATCTTATTGTTTATAGGTATGTACTTTGATGAATCGTGTTTTACATAGGCTCCGATATCTAGATAGCCGCGATATCAGGTACATGATATTGTGTACACGATATCACAATCCAATATGCACTATTGGGCACGTGATATCGTGAGGTACTCCCGAGCTTATAAATACAACCCTTGCGCACACAATTCGGATGTAATTTTTGAAGTCAAGTAGTGAAATTCTTGTAGTTTGTTCATTCGAGAGTTAGAATATTTTCCAAGTGTTTGCAATAGGAGGTCTAAGTGTAATCGGATCTTTATTCAAGCATTGATGTACCTGAACACACCATTGTGTTGGTAATAAAGACAAGCTCTTTGATTCATCTTTGCAGCACTTGAGACTTTCTTTCTTTATGCATTTAGATATTGTGATTTAATGCAGCTCTCATTTAGTGTTATTCATTTAACAATTAATTTCTATTAATTAAGAAACTAATTAAAATACACAAGCATGACCCCTTCTAACATATGTGTGACACTTGGTAGCTCAGAAATGGTTAGCATTTGACAATCTAGTAGTGTTTACATGAAGTTCAGGATGTGTCCGGAAGTGGGGACGGTTACTTATGTTAGGCTAGATTAGATAATATTTTACTTAGCACTTAATTACTCTCACTTTTATTATTATTTTTAGGCAATCAAATTGATAAAACATAAAACGATAAAAATCTTATGCCTCAGTTACACTTAACCATATACTTGCATTTCACAAGTGAGATTGGGAAGACAACAAACAAACAACATGAACTCACCATTTAGCTCTAGCGTACTTGGTAATTAAAGTCTACAGAATTTGACTAGATGGCATGTGAATGCCTATGATTTGTATGGTTGGGCATAGGGGTACCTCGCCACTCATCATTGGTGCTATTGCCAAGGACTTTAGTTCTACGTGCACTATCTTAACTTAGTGAAGCTTAGTAACCTCATTGTTCAAACCCTAAGAGTCAAATCTTACAAAAACAAAAATTATTATTACAAATAAATTAAATTCTACTCACACATTGCATATATATTCATTAATATAAAATATCTTCTTATCACGGGAGTCTATCTCTGCTCAGGGCAAACCAAGTACCTCAGCAATACTAAGTGGTATATGCTCATCCTGATGAGTATGTACTAGACTTCATCTTATTTTACATCAAGATGAAATGCTGCGATGGCATGACATGAAAGGCAACATTGTGTTGCCACCAGATTGATTTGTTCCAACTATGCTCCAGCTAATTCTTGCACAACATGGACTTCAACATCTTCATGGGGAGTATGAGATGCAAGATCTTGATTCAAGGGATTATCATCCCGCCGAAGCACAAAGGTTATGGGATCATCAACTGGAGCAATAGCATGAGCTTGTGATGGGCAAGGGGTCGAACACTTTTCCACCTCTGCTTGACCCATTGGATGGAGGAAAACACTTCTTTGGGGGCTTTGTCTTTGGTGACACTCCTCTCTTTGACTTTGGTCAAGGGGCCCTCAACCAGAACATGCAATCCACAATTCATAATCTAGGTTTTGGTTGGAATGGATCCAATGACAAAAATGAATTTGGAGGAGCAAGTCATGATAAGGGGGCAAATGAAAGTCACAATTGCAATCGTGGTTATGATCATCGAAGGGAAGGGGGTAGGCGTGGACCATCTTTCCCTTCATCATCATATTCTTCTTCATCTAATCCAGATTGTGGTTACAGAGGGCATGACCATGATGGAGGTTGATGAGACGCGAATTGCACAGGCCGCGATATCGCATCCCCTGTGATATTGCGTACGCGATGTCGCATCCTTCCCTACGATATTGCGTACGCGATATCGCGGTCTGCCACCATATCTATAAATAAGAGGCGACACTCCCCTCATTCGACATCATAGGCGTAAAGTAGCGAAGCTCTGGCGGATTGATCAACCCAGAGATAGAATATTTTCCATGTGCCCGCAGTAGGAGTCCCCCAAGTGAA
>MNCI01000449.1:90820-116037 GCA_015680685.1 Gnetum montanum | reverse complement strand
TGTTCTTTTGATATGGCAGGCAATGAGATCACTTCATCCATCCATCCATCAAAGTCTATGGTTTCTCTTGGCTTGGAAATGTACAGTTCCCTTTTAATAAGAACTTTAACGAATCGGTGACTGGGCATTTCTCAAACTAAGGAAGGACTCACGGATTGCAAAGGGTGTGACTCCAAGGGAACTTGATGCTTTTGTGTTGATCATTCTCTTGGGTGCTTGGATGTTACCCAATAATCGGAAGCTGAGACAATAAAAATAAAGAAGTCTTTGCATGGTGTGGTCCCCACACATAAAAACACAAAAAAAAAACAACCAAAGTGAGGATTCAAAGCACACCCCTTAGACGGAATAACTTTGGGCTACAAGCACTAGTTATGGAACCAAAGTGTTCCCTCTAACTAAGGCCTTTCTCCTTTGTTTCGTCAGAATGGTGGTGGCTCTTTGAAGATGCATCCTTGTTATCCAAGTGGATGGTTTAATTGGATGCATTGATGCGAAGTCACTGGAAGTGGTTGGTTTGAGGCTAGAGTTGGAATGAGATTTGCCAAGTCGCATTAAAACACACAAGGGGCTGTAGACCACCTTGTCCTTGGGATTCCATTCCATCCTCTTCTTTCCATCCTTCTCTCCATTGTTCACCTCATTGCCAGTTGTATCATTAGTATATATTTTGGTCGATGCATTGTTTTCTTTTTGTAAATTCTTGCAGTTAAGCCTTTAACTCTTATTCCAAAAGACATTCCCAGAGCCTACGGACTCTTTGCATGTGGGATTGTTAGGGCACTAAGGGCATGAGCCTGCTTTGGGGAGGACCCACTGACATTCCTATTTGGAGCATTAGTTAACTTCTTTTCCTTAACATTTTGCAATTAATTTTTGTTTTTGTTCATTTCCATCTTGACATCCATTTCACTGATGCCATAGTTGTCCCTTTTTACCTCTCTTTCTTACTCTTTTTTTTCTCCATTCTAACGCTACCGGAGGTTCGCGATTAGTCATGGGGGTATGGGGCCTATTTTTTCAATTTTTCTCCTAAGCCCCGAGTTTTTTTGTTTTTCTTCTTAACCCCTACACCTTCGGTATTCATCATCTACATCTTCCCAGATCCATATCAGCCATACCACAACCTAGCCAATGAACTTACACCGAAGCAAGGTATTAATTACTTAAATGATTCAATTACCCTTGCTAATATATGATTGTGTTGTGTGTGCAGATGGTAATCATACAACAATGAAATGGATTTGGAGCAAACACTTGGAATGGAGCCACGTTGAAGCAGCTATGTAAGGAGTAGAATATATAATGCGTTTACGGATGGACAATGGAAGGCGCAATCTAGGCGTTGGCAGCAGCAAGACTCTTCTCTCTTCTTCTCTTCTATTCTCTCTCCTCTTTTCTCTCAGCTACCAAGTGTGGCCTGATGTCATTGTAACAAGGTGTTCACCCTTGTTGTCATGAACACCAGTCTTGTCAAGTCTTGTAATAATGAACCGTTCACATGTCAATCCATTAGTTCCATTTCCCTCAATAATCCCATACCTACCTGATATTATTGTAAAGAACTCGAGGACGAGTTTTCATTCAGTCATGGGGGTATGATGAGACGTGAATTGCACAGGTTGCAATATCGCGTCCGCCGCGATATCGCATCCCCTGCGATATCACGTACTCGATATCGCGGTCCGCTGCCATATCTATAAATAAGAGGCGGCACTCCCCTCATTCGACATCATAGGTGTAAAGTAGCAAAGCTCTGGCGGATTGATCACCCCAGAGATAGAATATTTTCCATGTGCCCGCAGTAGGAGTCCCCCAAGTGAACGGTTCTTTATTCGAGCAGCTTTGTACCTGAACGCAAGTTGTGTATGGCAATAAAGACGAGCTTTGTGGATAAACCTTGCAGTGCATGGATAGGTTTATTTAATGTTATTTATTGCTTTCCTAGTAACGCGGCATGAGTACGACTTGGTTACGAGCATTGATGAATGTGTACGGCTAGCCAAGGAATCGGCTACTCATCGCGATTAGATTCTCTCACCCTTACCTCCTAGAACGTGGGACAAGTACGACTTGATTACGAGCATCTACGGATGTGTACGGCTAGTCAAGGAATCGGCTGCTTGTCACACTTAGGCTAGTTAGGTGCCTCAGTACGACCGCTTCGAGCACGTGCGTTACGTGTGGTAATCCCAGTAACGATTAGCGTTTGGTAGCCACAGTTGCACAGTTCAGGGTGTGTACGGCAAGTGGGAACGGATGCTGACGCTAGGACTTAGTGCTGTAGTTAGAGTTAGTTTTAGTTTCTCAACCCTTCACCGTTTAGCATAGGAGATAAACCGTAAAATACCAAAAAAATCATATACCTCAGACTTGCTTAACCATACACCGTGACACATACAAGCAAGCCTGGGAAGACAACGAACGATTAACCCCAAGTGTTCCTTGTGGCGTTTAGGCATTTAGTCTACGGAGTTTGACCAGATTGTGCATGCTACGCTCGTTTCGTATGGTTGAGTGTAGGGGTACCTCGCCACTCATTAGAGGTGATCGATGGGACCAAAACAATAGAAGGGACTGTTAGGATAGTCATGATCAAAGGCGTGGACGATCTAGAGAGACCCACCACTATGAAAGAAGGGTTAGCAAAGAACATCATAGGCACCATCACTATGGCCTTGATGAACCTCTACTTGCCACTTAGATCATGTTAAACATTACAGAGGCCATGAGGATTTCAACAAAGCATGTAAAGGATAGCTAAATAAAGAGGTTGGACATGAACAACATTCCTTGGTTTGAGGGAGGCTATGATGCTAATCCGCAAAATCATCTCCAAGCCTTCTAGGATGCATGTGCCTTGTAGAATATTGAGAATGATTAGCATAAGTTGAAATTATTTCCAAGGACACTCATTAAGGAAGCAGAAAATTGGTACCAATCCTTAGAGCTAGAATTAATCAGGCAGTGGAGTATGATGTTAGAATTGTTTAATGACAAATATCAAATGTACTCCCAAGTGTCCAATTTGAAGAAGTAGATCCAAGGGTGGAGACAAGGAAACCATGAGCCCTTGGATGCTGCTATTGGTCGATACTACTCTATGTTGCATAAGTGTCTTGGCCCATGGATACTCTACCATATCATAGACGGGTTGTGATCTAAAAGAAGGAAAACCCTTGGCATTTATGCTCAAGGGAGATTGACAGGGTTAAGTGCCTGTTGGATCCAAAAGCTAATTGAGTAGGTAGCTAAGGAGGAGCAAGAATTGAGAAAGTGAGAAAGTGTAGAGGAATACAACAGGAACCCTTCTATTTGCAAAAGGAGGGTTCGATTTTGTGACAGTGAGGATGAGTTAGTTAGAGACGAGGTGGCTAATCAAAAAACCTTGCCACTCTAGAAATTGTAGTTCGAAATTACAGCTAAGGTTGACCAATTATGGGACTCCATGGACAATAAGTTTCAAACTTTCTTAAAAATTACTAAAGAGTCCAAGGAGCAAAGTGGTGAGCGTGAGCACTGAAGACGTAAGGAAGTTGAACATGCCATATCTAAGGGTAAGGGTAAGATGGTTGCGATAGAGACAATTGCAGATATCAAATTAGATGATCATGGTGGGTGTGATGTCTACTAGTATGAACATCCCATGGGATGTTGTCCAATTGTGTCACACTTGTAGGAATCTGGGGTGTATGCCTGACATTCACGACTTGCACAAAGGCAAACACCAAAAATATTGCCTTATCCACAAGGCAACTCTTGATAGTTCCACCAACCACAGTAGTATTATCCGAGTGGAACTCCACCACAACCCTATGAATTATACTAGTAGAAACAACAAACATAATTATGGGCATTGGCACCTCCAAGATGGCAGTACCCCTACCGGCAACTAGATCCATATGGTTATTATGTTCAGCAACCTTCATCTTGACGGGACTCCTTTGGTCATGTTGCTACTTACCAACCTCACCACTACCCTCCTAAAGTGTACCAACCACCATATGTAAGAAGGGATGCCATCTACTATTTTCATGCTCCTCTTGTTCTTGCATCTACTCTTCCACCTCTTGCATAGCTACCACTTGCTCCATCCATGTAGGGTGAATTACCTACCCAACCACAGCAAAGAAATGCTATGAGGGTGGTTAACCTACAACTAGTTAGCCAACCAAGTGGGTTGGAATCACGATAAAAAAGACGCTTCTTCCGACCTCATGGTCCACCAAAGCTCTCAGACACATCAGTGGTTGGTAGCCTTACTTCTCCACCTCCCTCTACCTCACCTTTATCCAAGTCCCCTTCAAACCAAAATCTCTCTCAAATCCACACTGTAATGTTGACCCATGTTGTTTCTAGTTGGATTCGAGCTAGTAACCTACCTAGGAAGTTACCTGATCCTACGAGTCCCTTAGTATATTTGCAAATTGCTAGGAATGAGCCTTGTAAAGCTCTTCTTGACTTTAGTTTTAGTGTCAATCTGATCTCACATGAGATGTACTCTATGTGGAACCTTCCTTCCTTGAAGAAGAGTAACATCAGGCTAGAGCTAGTAAACCAATCCATCATTGTTCCATTAGGAGTGGTAGAAGACATCGTAACCACCATTTGTGGATGGTCATGTCCTGCTAACTTCCTAGTAATCAAGGTGGAGAACTATAAGGGGGACTTCCCAATTATTATGGGAAGGGCATGGTTAAGCACTGTTGATGCCAAAATGGGCATTAGAGATCATTCCTTAGAGATATCTAAAGAAAATGAATTTGGAAAGATTGAGAAGAAGAGGGTTCCATGTATTGCATACAACGATTCAGGGTGCCATTGTGTATAGAAGCTATGGTCAGTGAAGCAAACCTCTATCTTTGCATGCAAGCAGGGTGCACTAGAAGCTAAAATCCAAAGATGTTTGTACACAATAGCCACAAAACAAGAAGGTACCCAGTGGTTGACAACTAATTCTAGCAGCAGCACATTATGCATGGAACTTATTGAGGGTCTAACGTGTGAATATGTTGCAAGTATGGATGAACTTAAGCAAGTTCATCACCAACTCTTCGAGGGATTAAATGATGATATTAATTGGGGAGAGTTGGAGATTCCTAACAATTTCAAATAAGAACCCCTTGAATTATAAACATTATTGACCGGAATGAAGTATGTGTTCTTGAAAAATGGAAGGTCAATCATTATTAATGCCAAACTTGTTGTAGGACAAAAGAAGATGCTGATAAATGTTATGGAAAAATGGTTTGTAGCCTTTGCCTAGTCATATTTCAAGCTCACATGAATAGATCTAAGAATATGCCAGCATTAGATATACACTGACCTCGCCATCAAGCCAAAATGACAATTGTAGTGGTGGCATTTGAATTCCAAATTAAAGAAAATTGTCAAAGAGGAGATCGAGCAACTCCTTAAGGTAGGATTCACCTACCTTGTTGCAAATAGTAAGTGGGTAGTCCACTCAGGATCATGCCCAAGAAAGAAGACAAATGATGGGTGTGCATCGACTTTCGGTTGCTCAATATGGCAACTTTCAAAGATCATTTTTCATTGTCCTTTGTTGACCAAGTGCTGGACACCATTTTTGGTCATAGCTACTACAGCTTTTTGGATGGTTATAGTAGTTATAACCAAATCCAAATCACACCAGAGGATCAGGCAAAGATGACTTTCACAAGTCCTTGGGGGACTTTTGCTTATCGTCAAATGTCATTTGGTCTATGTAATGCCCTATCTACATTCCAATGATTAGTCCTCAGCATTTTCCAACACTAAATTGGTAGTGGGGTAGAAGTCTTCATGGATGACTTTTCTACCTATGAAGCTACGTTCGAGCAAGCCCTAGACCATCTTGAGTAAGTGTTCAGGAGATGTGTCGAAACAAACCTCTAGCTTAATTGGCAAAAGAGCCATCTTATGGTTTGAGAAGGCATAGTCTTGGGGCACTGTATCTCAAAATTAGGGATCAAGGTGGACCCTAAAAAGATAAGGGTCATTCAAGGAATAACCGGTCAACCAGAAACAGTTAAATAAGTGCGGTCATTCCTTGGTCATATTGGCTACAATTGATGCTTCATTGAGAACTTTTCCAAAATCACCAAGCCATTAGTTGAATTAACAAAGAAATATGTACCATTTGTTTGGACCCCTGCATGTCAAACAACATTTCAACAATTGAAGCAGAAGCTTGTTGAAAACCCCAATTCTACAAGCACCTGATTGGTTCAGGCCATTTCATGTGATGAGTGATGCATCAAATTATGCATTGGGGGCAATGCTTATGTAGTTGGATGATAAAAAATGTCCGTATTATATTTACTACATAAGTCAAAGTATTGCAGGTGCATAGCTAAACTACACCACTATGGAAAAAGAGTTTATGGTGGTGGTGTTTGCCTTAGAAAAGTTCAGGTGCTATGTGCTTAGTTATAAAGTGTTTATGCATACAGATCATAGCGCCATCTAGTTTTTAATGAATAAACCAATGGTGAGCCCTCGTGTCATACGATGGCTCGTGATTTTGCAAGAGTTGGATCTCATAATGGTAGATCAAAATGGTGTGGAAAATGTGGTCATTGACCACTTATCATGGCTAATATAGGATGACAAGGAGAAAGAGAGCCCCTTATCTGATCAATTTCTTGAAAAATCTCTCCTTGTAGGGGCTATTAATGCATAAATGCCTAATGAACCAAGATGGTATGATACCATTCTCACTTATTTGCTCAAGTAAGAACATCTGTAAGGGCTAGACACTCAGAAGAAACAACAATTTCTTCACTAGGTTAACCATTTCATGGAAATCAATGGGAATCTTTACAAAGTATGTCCTGATGGTTTGGTATGTTGGTGTGTCCTTGACATGAATCAATTGCACGTTCTCTAAGATGCTCACGAAGGCCCTTGTGGGGGTCATTATGTTGGGAGATGCATGGTCATAAAAATCCTTATGGCAGGATATTACTAGCCAACAATCTTCAGGGATGCACACCAATTTGTTTGCACTTGTGTACATTGTCAGAGAGATGGTGGAATGATAACTTGAATGAAGGGGCCACAGTAATGGATTCATCCTCTCAAGCCATTCGATATTTGGGGCATTGACTTTATGGGTTCCATCGCGCCTTTGTCAAATGGAAAGGTGTATATAATAGTCGTTGTTGACTATTGCACTAAGTGGGTGGAAGCAACATCCGTCACCGACTGTACATCCACTACTGCTACTTGGTTTGCATAAAAGAATATCATTAATAGGTTTGGTATGCCTCGTGTGTTAATCTCTGACAATGGAACTCATTTCATAGGTGCCACTTTCTGAAAACTTATGCAGCGCTTGGGGGTTGAGCACAAGCTCACATCACCTTATCACCCTCAAGCCAATGGTCAAGCTAAAGTAACTAATCAGGAGATTACAAAAATTCTAACCACACTATTAGAAAGTACTAAAGGGACTAGAGAACCAAATTAAACGATCCCCTCTGGGTGTATTGCTCCACATGGAAGCTTCCCATAGGTTATTCTCCCTATAAGCTCGTTTACAGAAAACTACCAACACTGCCCATCCAATCCAAGCTCCGTACACTCTCTATAGCCTGTGACCTTGACATGGATCTAAGTCTAGCACAAAAGGAAAGATTAATGAACCTCAACTTACTAGATGAAAATTGATTAATGGACCTATCATCCAATGAAATGCATAAGGCATTCAACAAGAAATGCCATGACCTCAAAATAAGGAAAGTCAAGTTTCAACCAGGAGATAAGGTTCTCTACTAGAATCCTGCACACATACCTCAACAAACCAAGTTTCAAATGTTGTGGAAAGGACCTTACATTATCGAAGAGAATTTTTCATTTGGGGCCATGATTATATATAAACTTGATAGCTTGGACAAGAAGTAATTAGTTAACATCCAATAACTGAAACCTTTCCATGAACCCAACCCAACCAACTCAACAAACACCTTGCCAGATGGACAACCATGCTCAATCTTTCAGATCTCCCCCTTCCAACTTAGTCATGGGGGAGATGGCCATCCATACTAATACTTTATATAGCTCCTTAGTCTTTTGACTTTTTTGTTTTACACATTTTTGGTTTTACAACTTTTTGTTTTCATATTCTTTGTTTTACATCTTTTTGTTTTTTAGGTTATTGATCTTTTCTAAGTTTTTGTTTTACACCATCGTTAGTATATTTAATATTTCTTGAATACTCTTTTATTTTCTTTTATATTTTCTTATGTTTGGTATAATTTTCTACTCTTTTTGCTAATAAGGTGTCAGGTACAATGGTAATGTGCTACTCAATGGTGGTGTGTATCATTTGTGATTTGATTGTTGATGTATAGTTTCTAACTTTGAATGTCGTCACTGACAACTAGGGCATGGTTTCTTTTCATGTAATAGGCAGTGAATCCACATCATCCACCCATCCACACACTCTATGGTTTTCCTTGTTTTGGAAACGTGTAGTCCCTTTTTCATTAATACAACCTTAATCAATTTGTGACTTGTGTAGTTTCTAAAATTGGGAAGGAATCAAAGGTTCAGATAGGGCGTGGCTTCAAAGGGATGCGGTATTCTTCATGTTGTTCCATTTTCCTATGTGTGGGGGTGGTTTCATGAGCTTCTCACTATTCTGTGTCATTCCATAATAGGAAGTCAAATAAGTCCTTGTATGGTGTGGTCCTCATCAATAAGAGAGAGAGAGAGATGAGGATTCAAAGCACACCCCTTGGACCAAATAAATGCAGAAACGCATGGGTCTTTACATGATGTGGTTCCCATTCAGAAATAATAATAAATATTGGAATTCAAAGCATACCCCTTAGACCAAATAAAAGGGCTACAAGCACTAGCTATGGGACTTGTCTTGTCTCCTCTAACTAAGGTCCTTTCTCACTTCCTACTTCTCCAATTTGGAATGATGGTTGTTTTGTAGGAGAATTCTTGTGTCTTAGGGAATGGACTAGTCTTAGAATGTTGATGTGAAGTCATTGAAAGTAGTTTATTTTGGTTTGGACTAAGGATGGATTCTACTGAGTCATTTAATCACAAACTCCACAAGGGACTTCATGTGACCATAATTAGGAACTCCATTTCATTCTCTATCTCATCCATCTATGCTTTTCATGCTTCACCTCACTACTAGTTTCATGTTTTGATTCGATGTTATGGTTTGATGTGTTGGGATTCTCAGTCAGTTACTTCTAGATTTTTGTACTTAACTTTTTGTAATCATTAATTGTCCATGATGCCCATGGACTCCTTGGTTTGAAGTTATGGAAGGGCATAAAAGACTTGTGCCTGTTTTGGGGAGGACCCACTTGCATATCTTTTGGTTGGGTTAAGTTCCTTAACTTTAGACATTTTTACAATTGAATTCTTTTTATTTATTTACCCCATCAATGTCATCCAATTGTGCGCACCTTCACAATTTTTTTTAGTGAATACTTTCTTTTTATTGTTGTGAATTTTCATACCCTCTTTTTAGTATTCATTGTGTTAAGCTTTTTCTAAATTTTATGGATCGCTTCTCTTACTTAACCTATTTGTCAGTCTTCCCACTAACATTATCAAGTAACCAATCTACCACAATCACAACTCAACTAGATAAAATCATTGACGAGACAAGGTATTTAACCGCTATGTGTTACACTTTATATGCTAATCCTTGATTTTGTTATGATTGTAGTGGGAAGCATGGACTGGAAGCGGGACTGTCTTCACCAAGGAGGATGCAACAATATCACTCACAGGAGATTATTTATGATCATTGGATCTCTTCTACCTCTCCCTCATTCTTTTGTTGCCAAAAGGGATTGGATGTTATTGGATCCGAAGGTCTCTTTCTTGTTGTCATGAACACCCAATTTTGTACACAACTGTAATGATGTATGCTTAGGCACTTCTATATTTGTCTATTTCCTCTTTGTCACTCTGCATGTCAGTCAAACATTCTATACCTCCTAATATATTTTGTAAGGGACTTGTTCCTCTTCTTTTGTACTCGAGGAGGAGTTTTTATTCAGTTGTGGGGGTATGATGAATCATGTTTTACATAGGCTCTGATATCAGAATGGTCATGATATTGGGTACACAATATCGGGTATGCGATATCGTAGCCCAAGATGCACTATTGAGCATGCAATATTGCAAGGTACTCTTAGGCCTATAAATACAGTCCTTGGGCTTACGATTCGGAGGTAGTTTTTGAAGTCAAGTAGCAAAATTCTTGTAGTTTGTTCATTCGAGAGTTAGAATATTTTCCAAGTGCCCACAACAGGAGGTCTAAGTGTAATCAGATCTTTATTCAAGTATTGATGTACCTGAACACACCATTGTGTTGGCAATAAAGACAAGCTCTTTGATTCATCCTTGCAACACTTGAGACTTTCTTTCTTTATGCATTTAGATATTGTGATTTAATGCAGCTCTCATTTAGTGTTATTTATTCAACAATTAATTTTGATTAATTAAGCAACTAATTAAAAAACACAAGCATGACCCCTTCTAACATACGTGTGACACTTGGTAACTCAGAAATGGTTAGCATTTGACAATCTAGTAGTGTTTACATGAAGTTCAGGATGTGTCTGGAAGTGGGGACAGTTACTTGTGTTAGGCTAGATTAGACAATAGTTTACTTAGCACTTGATTACTCTCACTTTTATTATTATTTTTAGGCAATCAAATTGATAAAACATAAAACGATAAAAATCTTATGCCTTAGTCACACTTAACCATACACCTACATTTCACAAGTGAGACTAGGAAGACAACGAATGGATAACACAAACTCATCATTTAGCTTTGGCATACTTGGTAATTAAAGTCTGTGGAATTTGACCAGATCGCACTTGAACGCCTATGATTCATATGGTTGGGCATAAGGGTACCTTGTCACTCATCATACTTTGATTACTTCATGCTAGATGTTATAAGATAGTTTGAAGATTAATCTTTCAAGGTTTTTATATTTTATATTTTAGTTAGATTGTATATATTTCATGCTTATGTTATGAATGTGCATGTGTTTGTTTCCATGTCTCGCTCATATCATCATGTTTAGCCTCTCTTTCAATGTTGGACTCTTTGTTATACCTTTCTACCCTAGGTCAATTTAAAGGGTATTACCCCCATAACATAAGCCAATATGATACTTTAGAGGTTAGCTACTCAAAAAGAGTTTAGGCTTCTACCTATCTACCAACCCTTTTGAGATCCCATTGGTGAAATGAGCATTGAGCCTTAAAGTGCTAACTCTTTTTATTGCATTATCCAACCCTTGCACTAAAAATTTGAAATTTGTTATCATTCCTCATCCAAAAAGTTCATTAATGAATATTTAAAGAAAAAGTTACCAAACTTTATAAATAGAGGGAAGATAAGAAAATGATTAAAAAATGTTGGTTAAGATTTGTAACTTATATTTTAAACTTAGGTTTGATTTCAAGGGCTATGGTGACGGAGGCAATGTTTTGAAATTCTACAAAAGTATCGGAACAAACAAAGATGTGTTAGATCAATATAATATTTGGAATGAAACTTTTGACTTGCAAACCACATGATGAATTTGGAATGATAAATAAGCAAGTAATTAAAAAATGCTACCTATTTTTTGAAATAACAGTAATGTGCTAGTTTCTCAAGACCACCTATCCTTGCCTTAAAGCCTAGGCCTGACCACTTTAAAAATGATTAATGTTTCACCCTCGCGCCCTCCCTTCATTGGGACGTGCTTAACCATGAACCTGTGGAGGATGAGCCTTTTAATTAAAAAATGTTGATCCATGGTTGTGACACCTCTTACATGTCAAAGGTTTGCATAGGCACCAAACAAATAAAAAATTGGAAAATTAAATTTTAAACGGAAGGATCTTGCGTCTTGTAATCTACATCATTGTAATTGTTTGTTTGTTTGTTTGTTGAGGATGTACTAAGTAAGTAGCGTTATCAGTCGTCCACAAATTCCAGTCCAGTCAGGTCATCTCTCACTCCCCCAGAGCTATTCATGGCATCTAGCGTGGGCAGGTTATTTTAATTTTAGTCCTATATTTGCTCTGTATCCCATTTCTTCTGGAAATTATCAATTACATGGAGTGCTGTATGTATTTTAAACTTCACAGACAAGATCTGGATCATCTTACGATTGGAATTTGGATAAGACTTACAATTGGTTACTCTGTTCAACTTTTGGATTGCTATAGTTGTATTTCGGTACGCTGTTTTTCTAGCTTTTGATACGTGACATGCATATACAATAACAGTAATACAATGCCAATATTTTGAACGAAGAACATAATGGCGTTATGATGAAACCTGCAAAAGTTCAACTGAAACTCTGAAAGTAATATCTTATGGATATAAACTCTTTCTGTTAATTGGAAATGTAGTGGCCTTATCCCAACTACATCTGGTCGGCTACATGAGGTATTTTACTCCATTCCATTCGTTCTGTTACGAATCAAATAAGCATTAATACCTAAAATGTGGAGATAAATGCCAGAGGAAATAAGTGTATGCAGTTTTGTAGGATAAGTAACGCTATCATTACTTTCCCTGTTTGTGAATACCCAAGATAATTGTTTTTATATTATCTTTATCTACAACCGAAACTGAATTTTCACTACATCCATATATACAAGCCTACTGCATCCGTTGGACCTAAGAAATGTACCCAGTATGATATTGAAAAGTTTCATCAAGTTGATACCCAAGATACATGATGGCAGTTTAAATAATTAATTAATTGAAATAAGTTGTGAATTCTGATATTTCATTTATCTTTTATGGCATCTGTTCTAGAGCATTTTCAGAAAAATATGTTCATCCTTAATGCTATCTTGTAGGCAAAGATGACAGGTGTGCTCCTCTTGTGTCATTTGTAGCCATCTCTCTGTATTAACTGTGCAATGATGAGATCCCATTCTAACTGATTAGTCCCCTCATATGCAGAGGAATTGGATCATGTAAATAATTAGATTTTGTAGCTAAACGGCATCCTATGTTGTTTAAATAATATTCTTGCTTTCCTAGCACATATGCTCAAAGTTTTCTCATCACTTGTTTAATAATCTTATGTCGTTGCTTAGAATCAGAATGAAAAAAATCTTTTCCTGAATGTTCCGTCTCTGTACCCAGGCTACACCTTGTTTAAACCATCCTTGATCTCTACTTTCTAAGAGGACTTGGTTAGAAAATTTTTCACATTTTGAAGTCCACAGTGTACATACACAAGCAACAAATTGACAAAACGCTTATACTTCCAATGGCATTAATTTAGCCTTCAATACATAATGTCATACGGTGTTTGATATTTGACTTTGAATTCGTCTAACAAAAATCATTTTTGGTTATCTCAAACCTGAAGGCTTACAAAACAGGGAGCAATTTGCTGGCAGTTATAGTCAAGGATATCTCAGTAATACTTTTATAATGGAAACATGATTACGTTATAATCCACGTGCAGTAAAATTTTGACCATGCTTTTGTCCTTATGGATATGACAGTAACAAATTAGACATGCAACAATATCAAATACATGAAATGTGGCTTCAGTAGGTAGCCAAGGAACATGCGCCCATTAAAAATCACTTTAGAACTTGAGGCAGATAAAATTAAATAAACTTGTAAACGTAAAGTCATATCTCTGGATACTAGTTATGTTTTTTCAGTTTTTATTGAAATAAAGGTTATTTAAGATACCAATAAAAAGCAGGGAAGACGAAGCAATGTATCTGGTAGCCTATAGCCTGTCAACATTACCAAATATCCCCAAGAACATATAAAAGACCACTGTATTCTCTGACCGTGGGAAACTATACTCTGTTTTAAAATAGATTATTCCTTGCTTGCTAACATTCTTGATGCAGTTGTTATACAATCTCAATGAAATTTTTATCCCTAATACGCAGCCATAATTTGTTATCAGGCATTTTGGACTTGCTGTTAGCTTTCTCTCTCTCTTATACTATGGGAATCCTCTTCACTTCAACATTTTTAAAAATATTAATCATTACATTGTGTGTTTATTACTTATTTATTACTTAGAAGGTCTTTAATAACTCCTCCTGTTTGGAAAAGGGGAATAAAGAAAGCCCTTGATGTTTTGGATCATTGTTTTGGAATCATCTTCTGACGAGAGGCATCTACTAATATTCTTCCTTTACATCATCATTACTACTCGTTACCACATTTTCATTGTCTTAAAAGATATTAATTGATTTTTTCCATTAGCAGTGCACTGAAGTATATTAGTAATTTAGGAAATCAATAACAAAACAAGATATTTATCTATGTAATCATTTTTCAATGAAAATGTTTACAGTTCTGTCTCTTCTCTTCCTTTACAAGTGGGAAGCAAATACAATATCAGGCTTCGGGTTTCCAGTAATGTACACATTATTATTTGTAAGCAGAAAGATTTTCAGATTGAATCTCTACCCAAATCAGTGTCTTCGAAAAGAAGTTCAACAAGGCCTACTCCAAAAAGTGGTGGAAGGTGTGTGTAACTTTATGATTTTTATGATTTACAAGTAATGGAAATATGAATGAACCATTAGGTCATGGGTTTGTTTCTTGCCTTAAGGCATAGCAGAAAACACGTTCAGGTTGCTGTCAAGAAGGGTTACCATGTGTGGAGATACTGCTAGATCCTATTGATATAGTCAACTTTAATTTGGCCAAAGAGGACTACTTATGATATTTCACTGTTATTTCCACAAATTCAAAAAGAATAGAATCTGATGTTGGATGCTTCTTGATGAAATCCATACAGGAGGGTTTTTCTACGGAGCTGTGAGATTGCAGCACTTGCAGCAATATTTAAGTTTGGGTATGTTGAAATATATGTTTTGTATGAGAGTTTGCCCATCTCTATTACAGTTACTATGTAGAGGTCAAGCAAAATGCAAAAGACCTAAATACTTTTTACTTTTTTTCTCATAGTGGGACCAAGCCTGATTACATTGGTGTACAGAAGAATCCTCCATCTTTAGCATTGTGCCCTGCAACTCCAAACTGTATTTCAACAGCAGAAGAGTTGAATGATGTTAGTCATTATGTTCCTCCATGGTATACTTTCTCCCCATTAGGAAAGAGATTTCTGTGTTATAATGCTCAATGAGATATAAACAAATATGAATATGAGATGCATATGAACTCTTCTAGTACATGAGAGTGGTCACCAGCACATTTTCATTGATGGGAGTTTTGGATCAACTTGAAAACCAGATTTTCAAAACTGTTCACCAAAATCATGTAATTGGTGTTCATTTCCTAGACTTAAGCATAAGTGAATTTCTATGCTCTTTTCAAATTATTGCAGACTGACTTTTTAAGATGTCTGTTTGCCATCAAAATGTCCTTAAATTTATGTATAATTGTATGATCTATGATGCTTACATTGTATTGATGTGCAACAGAAGACATTTGATATAGAACTCTGATACATCCTTTTATAAAAATTGAACCTAAGAAAGCATAATTTTAAAACTTTTTTTGTTTTTAAACAACAAAAAAGTGATCCAACTATGCACAACAAAACAAAACTGCAAAATCAGCCCAGAAAAGGCTTATAAGCTACCAAAAAGAGAAAAAGATTGAAAGTCATGAGGAATTAATTAATGATACAAAGAAAATTACAATATATCTCTATAGAGCTCTATGTAATTTATTAGGAAGGTTGATATAATCAGATAATTATAGCTAATGTTATTGATATGGGTATACATAGGAATTACAATGGTCCAGAAAGGAAGCGCCCAGTAACAAAGGAAGAAGCCATGTCAGAACTACTTGATGTGGTAACTGTTTCATGTTTCCACCACCTTAAATTGCTTATAATAAAAAAAATCTTAAATAAATGAATTCGTCAAAACTACCATACATATTACAACTACAATATCAATAACAAAGTGTAAGCCTACATTAATTATAATCCATTAAACCCTCATTAGTTTGAGGTTAGCTCCACATAATCACCATAATGTGTGTGTTTGTCCTGCCTTTCTGGATTTTTTTTCCCACTTACCTATTTAACATCATTACAAGTAATGTTGTTGGCTGACTGATCTTTTGAAATTCCATTTTCATGAACGTTCAGATCCGGTCTACCAAACCTGACAACTATACACCACGGATAGTGGAAAAAACTAGTGATTATGTTTATGTGGAATATGAAAGCCCAATACTTGGTGTAAGATATTTCATTAATATCATTTTGTTGAAAATAGAATTATAAACGGAATTAAATCATCACCATCTTGTGTTATCTAGTTAGTAGATGATGTGGAGTTTTGGTTTCCTCCCGGAAAGGAATCAATTGTTGAATACCGTTCTGCATCCAGGTTCGGCAATGTCGATTTTGATGTCAACCGGAAAAGAATTAAGGTAAACACAGTACAGTTATTGTAGCTTTTAAAGTTTTACCAGAGTCTGTGTTATGCCTTAGCCTTACTGTTTTCTGATTCTCTAGGCTCTACGATTACAGCTGGAGAAAAGAGGATGGGAGGCTGTGCTGGACTAAACCTGAAGGCTCAAATTGGAATGCTGCTGAAATACTGATGTTTTAATTTTTATAAAACATATTGCCCATTTTATGAACTAAAATATTATCCACAAGAAATTGTTACTTTAAAATTCCTTACCAATATTATTTGATTTTGTACCGTACATTACTTGGACTTTTTTTTGTTTTGTTTATTTTTTTTTCCAAAATACCGTTGGGAAAAGGCCAGAAGAACATGCTTCCCCTTCCTATTCCACAAGCTGGTAATTATTTTGTTCATTTTAGTAAACTTGCTCTTTTTAGATTAAATGTATGAATCATCAACATATAGGGTCCCATTGATAATGAGATTATTTTTACAAGTATTATGATTTATTTAAATATCATAAATAAGAATTTTGAGGGCTGTTGGACCATAACACGTAACTAAACTTTATTAGAAAACAAATCAGAGAAGTATATCATGAGGACTGTGAAACAACTATAAAAGCAAATGAGATATAGGTTGTTAGATGATTGCAATTTGAAAACATAAAGCAAGAAAAGAACAGTAACATCTTGGATAGAATTCCCAAATGGCATAAAGAATACAAGGGTAATCACACCTCTAACAAAGCTTTAAATATTGGAAAACTTGCATGGTAGCACCAAATAAAACTTCAGGAAGGAACAGCTGAAAACATTGTAATAATCTAGTGTTCCAAATCCAAGAATGTTTAGCAAGAGAACACTTATAAAAGTAGTAAATAAAAGAATCTTCCATGTTGTAGAATGGCATATTAGGTTAGTTATACCCAAATGGAAGTAGTGAACTCTCATTGGTATACCATGATGAATAAAATGCCAAAGGAAATGCTTAACTTTAAAATGTGTTAGTGATTTCCAAATAGTTTGAATTCTTTTCTTCTAAAGTTGCAGAGTGATGAATACCCCAAATCTGATTGAATATAGATCAAATAGTAGCACTTGCACTAATCATTGAGTACATATATCTTGTGTTGAAAAGAAAAATAGGATGCTCATTGATCTAATAAAATCCAGGCAAATGAATACTTGAACTTTGAATCCCTAATGCACTTTTCAAACTTTAAATTAAACTACAAAAAGTGGATTTCTTGAAAGTTGTAATGCTATACAAAGTTTGGTGTTCTTGTTATGTAATTCATTTATCATAGATTATTATCATCATAATCCTAGCTTTGTCCTACCATAATGGGATCAACTACATAGTTATTTTTGTCATTCATCTCTAATAAGATCCAATCTTTATATATCTATGATTTTCTATATCATCTTTAATTATTTTTTTCTCATGTCTCTTTTGGTCCTCCTCAATAGCTTTCCTAGAACTATGATGGGGCAATCTTTTTAAGAGGTTTTTAAAGAGTTTCCAAAATTTGTGTGGATCTTGCTTTATCATTTGCACCATATTGTTTTGAGCCTCTTTTAGAAATTTTCTTTCTTTCTCTTGAAGCAATTTCACATAGTCTTTATTCAAAGCTTTTTTTTTTTTACTACAGGAAATTTTTTTCTCTTGGGTTTATTACTTATTTCAAGTTTTGGTGTTCTAAGAATGACAAAACTTAATAATGAGGCAAGGTCCTAGAAGACTTTGGTTGAGAGTTACTAACTTTATGGGGAACATACTAAAGATTATCTAAGTTGCTTTCTTAAGTTAGAATCTAATGATTTGATTCCTTACTTAACTATGGAAAAATCTAACACTATTAAAAAATGAGTAAGAATTACTTGGATGGAGGTTACACTTATCTTACAAGAATTTCTTATAGTTGATGTAACTTGTTAGTTCTTTATTCATCTAATCTTGTCGAAATCATGTCACTAATACCCATGGAACCTAATGTAATTTATTATAAAATATTTAAAATTTAAAATTGATCACTAGTGTATTGCTAATGACACTAAAATGCATTCTAAAGTAGAAGGTCCATAACAACCAAGGGAGAAAAGACCAAAGAGGTGCATGAGGATGAAGGCATGAATAGGAGCAAGAAGAAGCACAAGAAGCAACTCATGTCACATCACCCACAGGGAAATAACTAGAGGTAGACTCTATTAGATAGATTCATACAACACACACTAGTCAAATGGTGCAAGATGGGGCATCTCAACCATGATCAAATCTAAAGGTGACCCTTACGGTGGCATGCATTGTCAAAACCAAGGAGAAGAAAATTCATAGTGTAATCTGACAAGAGCCCAGCCTCAGACCATTCTTAAAGTTTGCACCTCAAAAAATCTGAGGGTAATTGCAAACCTCTCCTCTTTAATTAACCATTTCTACCAATGGAGAGTGGTACTTAGAAATTACATAACTCTTCTAGAATAATTGCTAGAATGATGCAACTATCAAAATTAAGGACATAACCATTTCTTACTCCATTGATGCTATTGCCCAAGCCTTAGGAATTCCAAATGTAGAAAGCAAATGTTGTGGAAGTATCTATCCAATTTGATGTTAAGATTAAAATGGAATGTGTGCAATGAACCTATGGAGTGGATAAAAAGGAATATGGCTCCCTGACATAAGCAAGGAAAGTCTACTTTAAGATTACCATGTACCACATCAATCACATGGTACAGCCCAATAAAATCATATCTTTCTTTGCAAGGGCATGTACAACTTTAAGTGGAAAGTTCCCTATAAACCTATCCTAGTTAATCTTCCTAGAGATCGAGGAGATTCAAAGGGGATGAAGGAAACAAGAAGACACTTCCCTTTCCATGCCTTATCAAAAAACTCTAACATAGAGGATGGATCACTCAATATGAAAATGATGTCCTTCTTAGGGTATCCACAACTTCTTGGCATGAGATGATGAAGGTGAAACCATCTCTTAGGATCCAAGAAGATGTTCCATCATAGCCAAACATAGGAGCCTCAACCATAATAAGTTCAGCAATAGCTACCACTGTTTCTACTATTGGAACTATAGGTGTTGGAGGCAACTCAAGTGTGCCAAGCACAAATCATCAAACAATTATGAAAGACTATCGTCCCATAATAAGTGCTTTGCATGAAGTTCAAATAATAAGTTGGTAGTAGGATGACTTTTCAAACTTGTTCAAAGCTCAACAAAGCAATGACATAGTCCAAGTCAACCATGCAATAAGAGGTGCAGTAGTTACTTTACCTATCAAACCGTATTTTGAAATATCTAAAAACACTACATCTTCCTTTGTCACATTGAAGAAGGACGATGGAGCATTTGTGGTGATCATATCATAGCAAGGTAAGAGACCACTATAGAGATGGTAATGGATAATATATGAGAAGTTCAGAAGTTCCCTATGACACCCATTCCAAACTTTACTATTATGCCAAACATCCAAGTATTTATAGAAATTTGATCAAGGGAAACTAGGGCAATGAGTGTAGACCAACATGAGGAGGTGATGGGAAGATTGGTTGGAGTCAAGCAAATAATTCCTGATATCTTTAACATTCCTGAACATATCATAGTAGTCTAATCTAAACTCATTATGAGGAAGGAGAACTTGGTCAATTCTGAGATCCACCAACAATAGGTCAAGTTGCTGAACCAACAATTGTAGAATGAAGCTATGAAACTTTGTGCCTAACTATTTGAGCCTACCATCCACCAACTTATCCTATCCTATGATGATGCATTCAACTAGCTAAAGACTAAGCAACATCAAGTAGAACTTGAGAAAGACAAAGCTAGGTGGGATGCATTCCAAGTTGATGCCTTAGATAAACATATTGTTGCATTAGCCAAATAAAACAAGAGTCTTGCCACATAAAATAGAAGGTTGTGAAGTATAGACAGAGAGAAGAATTAGTTGGAGGATCACTTGAAGCACCTGTAAAAGCAATTAGCACAAGTAAAGAAAACAGACATAGATTGATAATTGTGAATAGAAATCTATCAATGGAGGAGGTACAAGCCATTAGGTAGAAGTTAGGAATTGAGATTGCAAATTAGTAAAATGAGGTTACTAAGTATGAAAAAATCAAGAATCATTATTGATGAATCATCATTTGGGTGTGTTGATGAGGTTGCATAGATGCATCCCCATTGACACATACCTGTTGACACATGGGAAGATTTGTCAACGCATATGTGTCGATGGAGTATCTATGTTTACCTATATAAATTTGCACACCCATAGCATTTATGACATTGTTCATTTAGTAGCTTAACAATTTTCTTGCAGTTCTCTTTCCCAACAGTTAGAATATTTTCTAAGTGCCTACAATAGGAGTTAAGAAGTGTACAGATCATTATTTGAACACCGATGTACCTAGACATCTCGATGTAACAACAATAAAGATGAGCTTCTTGAAAAACCTTGTAGCATTTGGAATTAGCTTAATATTTACTTTAATGCACTTCATGATTTATGTAATTTACTTTAATGTCCTTAGTTAATTAAATGATAATAATTAATACACATATGTATGACCACCTCGAGCATACATTAACGCTTGGTGATGAGCAGTGGAGTAATCCAACACCCAACCATAGAAGTCACAGGTGTCCACGCATGACCAAATCGTAGTCCATGGACGAGGCAATGTAATTATGCTAGCCATTAGTTTATGTTCAGGACCATTATCTTCCCACATGGAACTCGTGAAGCCTATGTGTATGGTTTAGCTCACATGAGATATATGATATTTGATGTTGTTGGGCCATTCTTACTCCTAGTAAACATGATGAGAATGAAAGTAGTTTCTAATTCTAAGTAAAATAAGTAAATGAATCTATTCTAGCCTATGGTGATGAGCATCCGTTCCTATTCTTCCATACACACCTTGGGCTTTGTGTAACTACTATTGGGATACCAAGTGTATTGCTACTAGGTGTACCAAGCGATAGCACTACTAGGTTACCAAGCAATTATACTTAAATGCTTGAGATCAATCGTACTCATTCCGCTTGATAACAATAGTAATAGTAAAGTGCATGGAATAGTAAAACATTAACCAGGAAAATAGTAAACATTATCCTAAGTAAAACAGGTAACTAGAAGAATGCTGCAATAGTATGAAATAGCTTGATCTTTATTGTCAGTCACACTTGGGCCCAAGTACAAGATGTTTGAACAAAGGCATCATTCACTAAGTCACACTACATTGTGGGCATTCATACTTCTAAGTGCTAGATTATGAAAACAAACTGAAAGAGTTCTGTTACTGTGGAATGAAAACTTTTGTGGATCTATCCAACTAAATGTTGTATTTATAGGCTACACACATCCCACAATATTAGATTTATCATATCGTAGCTTGTGCTACAATATCAGATATACAACATCATAGATATAATATCATAAGTGAAGATAAATTGGCTTTATCATACTCTCATGAATGAATGGAAACTCATCTTCAAGTTAAAGCAAATTGAGGATAGAATCCCTTACAAAATTGGGAAGTAGATTTATATGATGCTAAATTCCACACCAGTGTTTACAAAATTGACACAAGTTATGACAAGACAAACTAGCCCAAAACAAAACAAGCTAACAAAGCTCAATGTAGCCTTAGTAGTGCCTCATGGTGGTGGCTCCTTCATCAATTACTTTCCCTTGTCATCAAGCTTCTAAAATTTGTATCTATTAAGCAACACATGAAGTTTCTCATCCTCTATTCTAGGGTCATATACTATCTATGCAAATTATGCAATGTGTGATGGAGCTGGTACATCCCATGAACAGGGCAACTATAGAAACATCTGATTAGCCTTAATGTATCATGTTGCAAATTGTCTCCTTTCCTCCTCAAATGCTCTGGCCATCTTGTGTAACTCCTGATAGTCAAAAATTCTTTTGGCCAGGTTTGCAGCAACATATTTCTGCCCTTGGTAGCTAGCCTTTACTACTTCTAGCTTAGAATTTTCCACCTAAAGCTTTTGCGAAGCATTCTTACGATTAGCAAATTCCTTCTCATATAATATATACACAACCGCTACTTGTTGTTCTAGCTCATTTCTAGGCCTACCTACTGTTAACATGGCCAAGTTAGCATATCACAGGTTTGCTAACCCCATGTATTCTATTAAATCTTCTATCTATGGGTCTTTGTTTTTAGTCTCTGCTTGGTGGACATGAGCACAACTATCCATGATGGACTACCAATCTGGATCTTGTGCTAAAATGGAGTTGATCTAGGCCTTTACCATCTGGATTACCTTCTTATTAATTTTTTTGTACATGCCCACTTGATTGTAGAAATGTTCTTTGAGCCTTTTATGCCTCTTTGCCTCATTCTTCCATGCACTTATTTCAATAGCTAATTTTTGTTGGATGGCATGTACCTCCTCCATTAAGAAGGTTCTATTTTCTTGTGCAAGGTGGCTCATATCCTAGTTGACCTTCATCAGTTATTCTCTTAATTGATGGATGCTCTCTTCAAGGATGGTTTTCTGTGTCTCCACATTGGTCAACCTAGCTTTGTCTGTAGCACATTGCTTATTTTCTTCTTATATTGCTGTGAGTGCCTTAGCATGTGCATATGTCTGTGCTTTTTTTATTAAGGCATTCCACACTACTTTCTCCTTTTCATTCTCCATCTCTTTAGTATGCTCCATGAGGTGATTAATTTGTTCTATTTTGAATTGTTCTAGCTAGTTAGGCACAATGAACTAAGTAGGATCTCTCCATTCTGCTCTTAGGGTCGTAAGGTCTTCTTGTAGTCTGTAAACTTCATTTTCTGCATGCCCTACCTTAGTCTCTACCATGACCAGCTTACCCTTGGTTTGGATGAGTTCTAATTGCACTACAATCACATCACTTGGGATGTCAAAAAGATTTTTCATGACTTACCCAGTCTACAATAGTCAATCTAGTACATCCTTATGATTTTCAGGAGTCATTGAAGTACCAGCTAGCATTTGAGCATCTCTAGTTCCAGAAAGATTAGCTAGCAGCACCACAGGTATGTTGAAGGATTCCTTTGTATGATCTATGATCACTTCTATAGCTCCTGTTGCATCTTGGTGCCGCATGACCACAACTATGGCTCCTTCTCCAATTTCTAACACTACTTGGAATGAATGCAATGTTCCTAGAAATCTATTGTGACCATTGTTCCTCTCCTCCTGACTGTAATGAAATTTGTCCACTAGTAAGATCTATGGAAATTGGGGGCTATATGGCACTATTAATGACTTTACATATATTATCCTCCTCATAGGTTCCCCAACTAATGGTCTATGCAATTTATTGTAGATGACTCATTAACGTCCTGTAATCTTGTGGTGGTGTTGTTGGAACTTACTACTACTTCTATTCTTGTTGCTACTATTGCTCTTGTTGTTGTTGTTGTCACTCTTACTACTGCCCATTGGGTCCTGCTTATTGTTGTTGCACAATAGTTTGGATGGTTTCCTCAATGTCTATTTGTTCCTCCATCTGGTCCTTGTTTGGTGGTGTGGCTTGAGCATTTCAGCATAGGAAGCATTCTAAGCTTTCCTAGGGATGTCATTGGTGTACCCTAGGATTCCAACATGTCTACATAGCTTCTTGATGAGGCAAGGAAATGGAAGTGTTAACTTCCCTACCTTCTTTTCCTCAAACCATTGTTGGATTTCAACAAAATAGAGGTGTGAAATGTTTGCCTTAAATTTTCTCATTGAGATCACACTTTCTTAGGCTACATATGTTGATACTTTATTTAATCTTTTTTTTGGGAAATAGGTTATATGTGTCAATTTTGAAGTAGATTCTTTCTTCAAGAGTTAGCTCATTGTAATCCTTGTCATTTTTGCCATATGCTCTTTGCAAGCATAATTTTCTTATTTCTGTATCTAATCTAGTGCAAAGATGTGCTACTTTTGCCCCTTCATTAGGCACATTCAGGGCTTTAGCTATCACCTTGATAGAATAGGAGATTGAGACACCCTCAATGTTTACAATTGCATCTTCTCTTTTGTTATACTAGAATTGATAAGTCTCCCCCAAATACCATTCCTCATTGTTTGTGAGTGTGGGCCATGACAATGATACTTGGAGTTGTGTCTTCATTGCTTCTAAAGCAAATTCTAGGAATGGACCAAAGTTGAGCTCTACGATCACTGTGGTCAAGATCGTTTTCTCCTAGATGGATTAGAGGAAATCTAGTGACAACGTGAGGAGCTATGCTTGTGTTGGTGCTTGTGGATTTGTTACCTCTACCTAGGCCAAGTGTCCCATAGTAGGAGTTTCTTGATGAAGACTAAAGGATTGAGCCTTTTGCTTCACGTGTTCTACTTGTGAGGTCTATTCCCTTGTTTGGCCTCGTTCATGGCCTCTTGGCATTTTACTTGTTGGCTATGAAGGTCCTCCTATTACTTCTCTTTTTGGGACCATCTGCAATCACCAAGGATTTAGAAATTATTAAAAAGTTTAATCTAATTCTTGATAACCCTTTCTTTACTCGTACCCTTTACAAGATCAAATTCTTAGCTTGCTATGATTGTAGAGTTAGAAAATTTTTTAAAAAAGAACCCCTTAGGTGTTAGTTTCTTTATAACCCTTCATAGTTATCTATTTTGCTTTTATTTATGGCTTATGATAGTTGGTATGGTTCATAAGGAGGATTATTTAAGTGTTTCTAACTTTAGTATGAATTATTTTTATTAAAAATTTTCATTTTTACCTTCGTACTTACCCTTATAATACCTTCTAGGCATTAGAGAATTCTAACTCAAGGTTTAGCAATATCACACTAAGCACA
>MNCI01000449.1:76303-88866 GCA_015680685.1 Gnetum montanum | reverse complement strand
AAAATACCAAAAAAATCACATACCTCAGACTTGCTTAACCATACACCGTGACACTTACAAGCAAGCCTGGGAAGACAACGAACGATTAACCCCAAGTGTTTCTTGTGGTGTTAAGGCATTTAGTCTGCGGAGTTCGACCGGATCGCGCGTGCACGCTCGTATTTGTATGGTTGAGTGTAGGGGTACCTCGCCACTCATCAGTAATCCAAGAGAATCCACAAGTCCCCTTGATGTCACACCTTTAACATTTCCACTTGGTTCTTCAGTTTTCAGTCCAAGCATAATGATCACAAGTTTATTCTTAGTTTTATAATGGAAAGAATATCATTATGGCCATTGTAAGAACATCTTAGTAATGGAATGGATGGATGAATGTTGTGGTATCATCATACAAATAATTAGTTCCTTATGACTTGATAACATACAGAAATCTTCACTTTATTGGATTACATCTTGCCTTAGTCTTGGTGTAGTTTATTAATATTTAAAAATATGTATAGAGAAAATGAAAATAAAGTATGAAAAATATGAAGAAGATAGCAAAAATGGAAAAAGATGTAAAGAATGAAAAATTATTAAAGAATAGAAAAATGTGAAAGAATTAAGAAATTATTAAGAAATGGAAAAGTATAAAAGAATGAAAAAGTAAAAAGAAAGTAAAAATTTTACTAAAGTACCTACAAGTCCAGATGGACATCCCCATGACTATTATCAAGATTGGTTAAACAAAAGAGAGAATGGATGGAAGACAATTGGATAGAGTGGGTAGATTCCCTGGAATGTTCATAGTAGAATTTGACTTGTTGGATGTTAGCAAGAATGAGCTTATGTGGATAAGATGGGTGATAGTTATGTAAGGCACCAAATGAATAAGTGGCTTGAATAATGTATGGTCCCTCCCAAAGTGTTTGAAATTTGGCTTTATGGTATAGATGATTAGGATAGTAAAGGATCTTATCACCCAGTTGTATAATTACATGTCTTATCCATGTATCATGCCTAAGTTTGGAGTAATGTTTGTGGAATTCATTACTCATGAGTGCTAAAAGCCTATTTTCATCTAAAAGGTTCAGATTCATGAGATGTTCATGCTGGGTTAAGCTCAAATCAAGGTCAAGTTAACTAGCAGTAGCTAGAGTGTGGAGCTCTACCTAGATTGGGAGCATTAGTAATTGCCATAAACTAACTCATATGATGAGTATCCTATAGGTAATTTCCAAGATATCCTATAAGCCCATAGAACATCATTTAGTTTAGTGTTCTAGTCCTTTGTAAACCTACTAAACATCCTAGTAAGTATCCTAGTAATTTCTTGGTTAGTAACTTTGGCTTGACCATTTGCTTGGGGATGATATGATGTGGTCAGTTTATGGTTCATCCCAAGTTGTTGCATGAGCTTTTTAAAAGTAGCACTAGTGAAGTGTGTCCCATTATTTGATATAAGCATTCTTGGTACTCCAAATCTATTCACCACGTGCTATTGGAAAAATTTGGTAACTGTCTTTGATATACAATCTTTAACTACTGCTACCTCTACCCACTTAGTATAGTAATCCATAATCACAATTATATATGCTTTTCCATTCAACATCAACGTTATGAGTCCCATAAAATCAATTCCCCATATGTCAAAGGGTTTAAGTGGTTGTATCCATTGTTGTGATGCTTCATATCTGGTTATAGTTCCTCCATCATTTTGGCATCACTCATAAGATTGCACAAAAGTGTGGGCATATTTGAACAAGGTAAGCCAAAAGTAGCCTACCATCATTAGTTTGAGTTCCGCTCTATGCCCTACATAGTGGCCACCACATGAGCCTTCATGAATGTCTTGTACGATTCTCTGTTGATCACACTCTAGTACACACCATATGACTAGCCCATATGCAAAGATCTTGTACAAATTGCCATTGATTTCCATTTATCTTTTTGCTTTATGAAGGAATTGTTCCCTTTGTTTCTTACTCCAGTTAGCAAGAAGCTCTTGTGTTGATAGATAGGTTAGATATTCTACGGTCCATGGCTTCCCTGTTGAACGTAGAGCCTTCACTGTTTCAGTAAATAGGTTCTCATCAGGGAATTGGTCAAATAAAGGTTTTAATTTATCTTGGTTATCCCACTTTAGGCTTGATACATGATTAGCTACCACATTTTTCATTCTCTTTTTATTGATCATTGTGATGTCAAATTCTTACAAAATAATAAGCCATCTTATCACCCTGGGACTAACCATTGGTTTGTTCATGAGAAATTGGATGGCACTATGATCAATATGGACACAAATTTGATACCCAAGCACATAATGTCTAAACTTTTCAAGTTCGTACACCACAACCAACAGCTCTTATTTTGTGGTGATGTAGTTCAATTGTGCTTTGATGATGCTTCTGCTAGCACAATGTATATAATGAGGTCTCTTTTGATCATCTAGTTGTGTTAGGACTACACCAAGCACATAATTGGAAGCATTAAAGGATTGTTGTCTTAGCTAGTTTCTACTTTAGATCTTTAAATGCCTTTTCTCATGACTCTATCCATTCAAAAGATGCATCATTCTTAGTGAGTTCCATGAGCAATTTTTCTATCTTCGAATAATTCTCTATGAATCATCTATAATATCCCATGTGGCTCAAGAATGATCTCGCATCTTTTACTATTGATGGCCTTTGAGTGACATTTTGTACGACTCAAATTTTCTCAAGATCTACCTCAATACCTTTTTGAGAGATTCTATGTCCCAACACTATACCATCTTGGATCATTAGATGACTTTTTTGCCAATTGAACTTGAGATTGGTTTCCACACATCTCTTTAGGACTTGCTGTAATCATTTCAATGCTTGCTTGAAATTAAGCCCATATGTTGAAAAATCATGCATAGAAACCTCAACGCCATTGCCAATTTTTTTTTTTGGAAGATATTGAATACTAGTCTCTAGAAGGTGGCTGGCATGTTACAAAGACTAAAGGGCATCTACCTATAGGCAAACGTTCCCCATGGACTAGTGAATGTTGTTTTTTCTTGGTCTTCAAGTGCAATGCGGATCTGGTTATATCCACTGTATCCATCCAGAAAACCATAATACTCATGTCCTGCGATGATATCTGAGACCTAATCAACAAAGGGTGGAGGGAAGTAATCTTTGAATGTAGCAATGTTTAACATTCAAAAATCAATTTGCCCTCCTTCTTTGGAATAATCACTAAGGAAATGTTCCTTTCTCTATCAGCAATAGGATAAATGAATCCTACCTTTAGCAATTTTTCCAACTCTTACTTAACAACATTTTTTAATTTAGGATTGAGTCTTCATTGGGATTGGCATCAATGTTTAACTACTAGATTAGTATATATCTAATGTTGACAAATTCTCAAATCAATTCCCATGATCTCATTGTAAGACCATGTGAATGTTGTGGAAAATCTATTAATCACTTTCACCAACTTCCATTTTTTATCTTCTTTTAGGTTGGTGTTGATTATTACCAGCTTCTTATTGTTAAGGAAAGCATACTCTAATGTTGTTGGTAGGACCTTTAATTCTAGATATTTTGGCTTCATAGTGTTTAGGGTCTCCAATTGTCCCTAGTTTGTCACTTCTTTTTGACTGATGAAGTGTCATTAGTTGATGCGTTGACTAGGCTGCATATATGGGGCCGCGTATACGCGGCCGCGTCAACATGGCCCCGTCAACGCAACCTTCCATGCGTCGATGTGGGCCCATTTATGTGGAGCCCATTTTGCCTCACTTAGGTACCTTTCAGTTAGTTGTAGTGAAGCTCTTGCAGTTTGTTCCCACAAGAGATAGAATATTTTCCAAGTGCCCACAGTAGGTGTAAGAAAAGTGACCAGCGCTTTATTCGAGTGTTGATGTATCTGAGCCCATTGGCGTGAACAACAATAAAGACAAACTCTTCAAGCATTCCTTGCAGCATTTGGACTTAATCATTTAATGCATTCATTAGTTTAATATGTTTATGCTTTGATAATTATTTAAGTTTCTATTATTGTTATTTTAATCACTTTCACTCTCTTATAAGTTCGTAAAGACCATAAGTACGACCATCTCGAACGTAAATCCAACACTTGGTAATCCAATGACGCTTAACGTCTGGTAACCCAGTAATGTTTAGGGGATGCTTAGAACATGCCCGGAAGATGGGATCGGATGCTTATGCTAGGAGTAGTTAAGATTTAGATTAAGATAGTCTTAGATTACTTAATACTCTAGCCTTACTTTCCAAGATAATTAGAAGCCAAAAGATAAGTAAAAATCTATAAAAATCATTAGCCTTAATCCCACTTAACCATCTCAATTAGAACATCACAAGTGAGATTAAGAAGACAACGACCATTCTAACCCAAGATTTGCTAGTTAGTGTTGGGTGTATGTTAAGTGCTTACAGTCTACGGAATTTGACCGAGTTGCGTGTGAACGCCCGTGATTTGTATGGTTGGGCGTAGGGGTACCTAGCTGCTCATCATAATTATTCTAACTTATTAGCTTCTTCAACATAGCCACTAACAATCTACTCTGCTTGTCACATGTACTGGTTGGATTGAGTTTCTTTATCTGTGATCAACCACTGGGTGCCTTCTTGTTGTGTGGCTACTACATACAGATGTTTTTGCATGCATATTTTCTCTATACATTTATTGAATGCCCTAGTATCTTTCTGTTTAATGGTCCATATTCTCTGCATGCAATTGCACCCATTATCGTTGTATGCAATACATGGAACTCTACATCTTTGTATGATGCTAGCTTCATCTTCCTTGAAAATTTCCAAGGACAAGTTACGAATATCAAGCTTAGAATTAATAGTGCTATGCCAAGATCTTTCCATGATGATTGGAAATTCTTCCTTATTTTTCTCAACATGAATTACCAAAAAATCTACAAGGTAAGACTAGCCACTGATGGTTGTGATCACATCATCCACTTGTTTTAGTGGAACTATGATTGATTGGTCTACAAGCTCTAACTAAATGTTGCTCTTCTTTAATGGTGGTAGATTCTAGGCATGATACATGTTTTGTGAGATCAAGTTCTCTCTTAACCTGGAATCAAGTAAAGCATTGCATTATTTTTTCCTTGCTACTTGAAGGTACACTATGGGACTTCCTAGATCAATTCCCTTCTATGGAAGTGCTCCTACCTTTATCCAATCAGTAGTTAGTTGGGTAAGCATGATAGTTGTTACATTAATGTTCAACGAAGATGAAAGCTTATTATGTTGAAGAGGATTAGATGTAGATGGGATGGAAGTAAATGTGTTCCCCATCTGTTGAACCTTCTCAAGACTTGTTCAGAAGAACAATCGTTTCCTAAGTTGTGATTTACATGTAATCACCAACTCTTGCATATTAACCACCCTTATTGTGCTTTTCTATTACAATTGAGATAGTAGTTCCCCCTACATGAAAAGAGGTGGAACTAATGGTAAAGGATTCAAATGTTAGTTTGAGAGAACCAGCTATTGATGGATGCATGTACGAGTTTGGAACTATCCTTGGCAGCATTGGTCTATGGTACTCGATTGGATGGTATTGTGGAGTTTGAACAATAGCATTTCTAGGAGAGATTGGGCATTGCACAAAGTATTGATATGAATATTATTGATGTGGTGATGGCATGGCCCACAATTGGGATTGTTTCCATTGTTGATAGTATTGCTCTTGTGGTTATGGTAAAGCTCTGTTGGGATAGTATGTGGATTAGAAGCTTTGCCTATAGTTACCTTGAGGGTAAGGTAACCTTTTGGGTATCTATTTCTTGACAAATTTGAGGTTAAGTGCATATGCCTTTGTTTCTTGTAAGTGTACCATTACTAAACAACATCCTTTAGGATGTTCATATTGGCATACGACCATTCTTCCTTATCTTGAGAGCTTGTGTCTGAACACTTAGCCACTAAAGCCACTTTGCCCTTTCATCTAAAACCTCTCTTCTTCTTCTTTTGTCCATCAATAATGGAAAGTTGGTCATCATCAATGTCAATCTTGCTCCTTCCCAAAAATAGAAACTATTGGAAGTTGTCAAAAAATGGCCAATAGCTTTTGCTTGGTCATATCTCTGCCTTCGTTCCTTTTTCCAGCTTGCCCTCAAGCGAAGGCAGGGTTGGCTGTGGCTGCCCAACAACTAGAAATTGTACTGACCTAAATCGTTGGTGTAAATATCATTGGCTCACTAGAATTGATCCAAGGATATGCTAGGATAGGATCTATATAGCCTCCTTCATAGAACCAAAGAGGCAACCATATAGGAGATTAAACCCCAAGCTTAAATAGATCATCAAGGAGGAGATTGAGTAACTTCTCAAGGTGGGATTCATCTATTCCATTATGGATAGCAAGTGGGTTAGCCCACTTGTGATTGTGCTAAAGAAACATGGAAAATAGATGGTTTGCATAGATTTTAGGTTATTGAATATGAAAACCTAAAAAGATCACTTTCCTTTGCCATTTTTGGATCAAGTGTTGGACACCATCATAATGCATTGGTGTTATAGCTTTTTGGATGGTTATAGTAGCTATAACCAAATCCAGATTGCACCAAAAGATTAGGCCAAACCAACATTCATAAATCCTTAGGGGATGTTTAGATACAGAAAGATGCCCTTTGGCCTTTACAATCTTCCTGCTACTTTCCAATGCTTGGTCCTCAACATCTTTCAATAGCAATTTGGTAGCAAGATGGAAGTCTTCATGGATGACTTCTCCACCTATGAGGCTACATTTGAGCAAGCTTTGGACCATTTTAAGCTAGTGCTAAAAAGGTGTGTGGAGACTAAACTTATGCTCAAGAAAGAGAAAAGCCATTTGATGGTCCAGGAAGGCATTGTACTAGGACACCAAATTTCATAGAAGGGGATTGAGTTAGACCTTGAAAGGATCAGGGTCATTCAAGGAATAACCCAACAACTAGAAACTGTTCAAGACATGTTGTCATTCCTTGGACATACTAGTTATTATCAATGTTTCATCAAGAACTTTTCTAAGATTGCCAAATTGTTGGTAGAGCTTATAAAGAAGGATGCTCCATTTTCCTGGACCAAGGAATTACAGAATTCATTTTAGCACCTCAAGAAAAAAATTGTAGAAACACTAATCCTACAAGCACCTGATTGGTCGAAACCCTTTCACATTATGACGAATACATCTAACTATGTGTTCAAAGTTGTGCTGACATAATTAGATGATAAAAAATGTCCCTATTACATCCACTATGCCACCATAAGCATTGTGGGTGCACAACTGAACTACACCACTATTGAAAAAGAACTCATAGCAGTGGTGTATGCTTTGGAGAAATTCAGGCACTATGTGCTTAGATACAAAGTGTTTGTACACACAAACCATAGTGCCATCAAGTTTCTCATGAACAAGCCAATGGTAAGCCCCTATGTCATATGGTGGTTGGTGATCTTGCAAGAGTTTGATCTTATGATGGTGAATAGAAAGGGAATCAAGAATGTGGTAGCTAACCACTTGTCTTGGTTACGATGGAATAGTAAGGAGGAGGAGAACCCGCTTTCAAACCAATTTCTTGATGAAATCCTCTTTGCTAGTGCTATAAACGAATAAGTTCCCAAAAAGATCAACTAGTATGAGAACATCTTGTCCTATTTGCTCACTCAAGAGTTGCCATAGGAGTGGGACCATAAGAAGAAATAATAGTTTCTACACTAGGGCAAATGCTTCATGAATATCAACGACAACCTTTACAAGGTTTGCGCAAATGGCTTAGTTCAATGGTATGTCCTTGATGCAGATCAACTTAGAGTCCTCCAAGATGCATATGAGGGCTCTTGTGGGGGCCACTATGTTGGGAGGTGAATGACTATTAAGATCCTCATGGTAGGATACTATTGGCCACCACTTTTTAGGAATGTCTGTTACTTTTTTTGCTCCTATGATTGATGCCAATGTGATGGGGGGATGACAAATCATATGGAAGGGTTCCAACAATGGATCCAACCATTGGAGCCTTTTGATCTCTAGGAAATTGACTTTATGGGATCCATTAACCCCATGTACAATGGGAAGGCCTACATAATTATAGTTATCGACTACAATATAAAATGGATAAAAGTTATGGTTGTCATCGATTGTACATCCTCTATGATGGCTTAGTTTGTATAACAACATGTTGTAAACAAGTTTGGTGTGCCAAGGGCACTTATTTTTTATAATGGAACACACTTCATAGGCATAAATTTTCAAAAACTCATGCAACGCTTGGGGGTTGAACATAAATTAACAACTCCCCACCATCCCCAAGCTAATGATCAAGATGAAGTCACAAATAGAAAAATAACCAAAATACTAACTCAAACCAATAGTAAATATAGGATGAATTAGAGCTTCACAGTCAATGATGTCCTTTGGGCATATCGTTCCACATGGAAACTTCCTATTGGATACTCTCCTTATGAGCTTATGTATAGAAAGCTCCCAACACTTCCCATCCTAGCGGAACAATGTACACTATCAACTACATGTGAGCTCAACCTAGACCTAAGCCTAACATAGAAAGAACAGTTAATGAACCTCAATGTGCTAGATGATAACTAACTAGTGGCTCTATCATCTAACAAAGTGCACAAGGCATACAACAAACAATGACATGACCTTAGCATCAAGAAGGTAAAACTCCAACAGAGAGATAAGGTGCTCAATTGGAATCCCATGCACATACCTTAACACACAAAGTTCCAAATGTTATGGAAGGGCCCTTGTATCATCTATGAAACCTTTTCATTTGGGGTTATGCTAATTTATCAACCTGAAAGTCCAAACAAGAAACTGTGAGTCAATACATAATAAATAAATTCTTTCTTAGAATTCAAAATAACTATTAGCACCAACACCTCAACAATTGGATGGGCATGCTCAATATTTTGAATCTCCTTCTTTTAGCTCAATCATGGGGGAGATGGTCATCCATCTTGAAATCAATTAATGTGGCTCATTAGTTTTTAACTTTTTTGATTTACACCATTTTTAGTACATTTTCTATTCTCTTTAGTCTTTTATAATTTTTCTTTATTTGGTCTTATTTTATTTTATTTGACTTTTTCTTATGTTTCTCTTTTTTCTTTATTGCTACTAGGACTTGGTGTAACTATAGCTACTAATGGATAGAAGTTTATACTTTACATTGTTATTTTATTGCAAATGTCTAGATTTGATTTTTGAATTTTGACATTAATGAATGAGACATTGATTCTTTTCATGTCAATAGGTAATGAGTCCATGTCATCCATCGATCCACACAACTATATGATGCTTCTTTGTTTTGGAAGTATGAGGACCCTTCTTAAAAATAACCTATAATGAACTTGTGACCTTGGTAGTTTCCAAACTTGTGATGCCTTAAATGGATAGATGAGGGTGTAACTTCAAAGGAATTTGACATCTTTTGTACTTATTTGTTCTCTGGGATGCACCAGTGTCTCCACGGATCCTTTGCCATTTCTCCATCGACCAATAACAAGAAGCTAAGCTTTTGCATGGTGTGGTACCCATTTGAAAAACAACAACAACAACAATAATGATGGGAATTCAAAGCATACCTTAGACATAATAATGGACCACAAGCACTAATTATGGGGTTGGAAAGACATGTTACCCATGTTTAAAGGCACCCCTCTAACTAAGGCCCTCTTCATTTCCTGCTTCTCTTTTCTTCTCTCTTTAGAATGGTGATTGGTCTATGGGGATACTCTTGTACCTTAGAGCATGGAACAATCTAAGTGTGTTAATGCAAAGTCACTAGAAGTGGTTGGTCTTAATTTGGACTAAGGATGGACATTATCAGTCCATATTAACCACATGTTTCACAAGGGACTTCATGTTACCACAATAAGGAACTCCATTCCACACTACATCATCCATCTATGCTCTCCATCAACCACCTCACTACCATTTCTCTTGATTATTTCAATGTCTTTGTTTGGATATGGTTAAAATTCTTTGGTGATTTCCTTGGTGATTCAATTATTAACTAACCACAACCATTAATCAACCATGGGGCCCACAAACTCCTCAATTTGAGGGCATGCAAGGGCATTAATCATGAGCCTGCTATGGGAAGGACCCACTTGCATACCCATTGGTTGGGAAGGTTAAGTTCCTTATCCCTTAGACAGTTTTACTTTCAAACCTTATGAATTCCATGTCAATTACATCCAATTTGCACTTCTTAATGAATATTCTCCAAATTAAATCTCCTTTTTTATGCATTTTCTTGCCCTCTTTGAGCATTCCATCATGTTGTCAACTTTTTTGGCTTCTTCAAGACTTCAATTTTATGCAAAAACTCTTTGTTTTTTAATGGTTAAAATTTTATCCTACGATTGTATCAATGTGACCTCATCAACATAGTGGGCTACATTGATGCATCCCTATTGATGAGATTCTATCAATTTAGTATAAAAATTCTATATATATCACAAACACTTAGCAAAATTTTTGCCATTTTCTTTGAAACGAGGAAGGAGTTTTTGTTGTTTTCAGAGCCCCAAATCTTCTAGAGCCCATAACTTTCACACTGCTTATCCGATTAACTCTATTCTTTGTTCCTATAACTACCAAAGATGAGCTTTACATCGTGGGGGCCACAAACCTTAGCTTTTTGATGGAAATTTTTTTGAAATTTTCCTAACTCCCACAAGGGTTAAGTAATGATATAATATTAAAATCAATAATTCATTAAAGTTAAACTTTCCAAACAAACTCTGGTAGCTATTTGAATAAAATAATCTTAAAATAACTAATCTATCAGAATCACAACTTAGCCTAAGTGTAATTTATCAAAGGAGACAAGGTATCAAACTATCTAAGTTACACATCAAATGCTAATCTTTGGCTATTTTATGATTGTAGATGGCACCTAGACCAAAGGATAAATGCCCATAGGAGGGAGGACCATCCCAACCAAGGGAAAAGAGGCTTAGAGGTGGAAGGGGCCAACAATAGCACCAGCCCTAAGAAGAAGTAGTAGAGACCCATGTAATGGGACCTCTTCGGGAAGAGCTCAAAGTGAAATTTATTCGACAGATTCCTGTTGCTAAGACTAAGCAATCAGATCGGGATGAGGCACCTAGNTATTTATAGGCCGCGACGCTTCGTGGAAAAGGCGCAACCCTGATGACGTGGGGCCCTGATGTTTCGGGTCTTTTTGGCATGACCATTTTAAGTCAGACTGTGACTACGCACAACACACTCGTTTGCGCGTTGTGCGTGTGAAGAGCAGGTACATGCTGAGCGCGCTTTAATTGCTTTCAGGCTACATTACACTCATTCGCGTTGTATTGCGTGTATGAGCGTAACCCGGTGTAAAAAATAATAAGCTCAGAGTTGTTTTACACTCACTACGCAACTACGCGTAACAAAGCGTAAACAATGTGCAACTTACGCTCACTATGCAGCTGCGCGTGACGAAGCGTAAACAATGCTTAACTTACGCTCACTACGCAGCTGCGCGTGCTGAAGCGTAAACAATGCCTAGCTTTAATGATGGCATACGCAATGGTACGCACCGCCGCGTAACGAGCGTAAAGATAAATTATTCATGCGCCGCGAGAAAAAGCGTCGAACTATCGTGCTTCTCTGGCCTTTGACTATTTTGGAGCTTATTACGCTCATTGCGCTGCCGTGCGTAATAGAGCGTAAACTTGTCCTTGAACAAAAATGATGCGCGCTCTCGCTTGAATTGCGAATCTTTACTTGAGGCCGACTCGTAATTTACACGGTGTTTCAATGGCCCCTCTTTGTTGACGGTTGGAGGGCTTACCCGAAAGACGTCGACAAAGAATGCGAAACATCGAATTGGCAAAAGCAAGAACAGCGTTCATCCATGGCTACTCAAGTGTTGCCCTGTCAACATGGAAGAGCAAGACTGGTAGGTATGGGAGATAGAGGGATATAGCTGGAAACAGGTTCGGGGAAAATGCAAAATGAGTTATGATGGTAGGGGTATGAAATACGCGGTCAACAGGAATACTTTCAGACGAGCGTAGCGCGTCAGCCCGAGGTTTCTCTGTTACCGATTATAGCAGGAATGCGTGCAAAAGGAGCGTTGCGCATCACTTTCTGCGATGTCTCTGCCAGCGTGAGTGCGGAAAATGAACACTTGCGTATGTAGGTGTTGCGTATGGGAACCGGGTGGTGGGGATGAAGGAAAACAAGAGTTAAGGGTAAGATTGTGCGAGGTATAGACGTGCAGAGCTAAGTGGTCAGGCAAACCTGAGCAGCCATTTCAACACGCTGTTGTACTTTACCACTCAGATGGACGCACCTTTGGACGACATTCTCCAAGGCAAGTAACCTACAACCACAAAAGGAAACAGAGGACACCATTGCGCAGGAACAAGAGGCGAGGTTCTTGAAATAAAAGCCGTTTGATGTTAGATGGAGCGAATGAGCTGTAAAGAAGGAGCCGGAGCACTCGGGCGGAGCCGCCAATCCTGATGATTGGCGCCGCATATCTTCGCTAAAAGGCATCAGACACAGTGCAGCTAACTGGCTGCATGAGGAACCGGCCAGATGAATCTGCG